>PVIA01006221.1:0-100942 GCA_004024845.1 Tonatia bakeri
CTCTCCCAGCGCAGGGGTCAATTTTGTAATCCTCCTTTTTTGCACAGTCCACATAGGAAACAATAAGCATGGCCAATTGTCTTGTATATTAGTGGTGACTTTGCCACCTACATCTACTTGTTTGCTCAAGTAAAGAAGTAAAGGTTACAGATTTATTTTGCCTTCAAATATTCCTTTGCATTGCCACCTGGTTTAACATTATGATTTAAAAGGTGGAATGAATGATAACCCCAATGAACTAAACTATAACATGTATAAAAATTTACAATATAGTGTTTTATATTGCTATATATTAAGAGCAAAGATTCTCTCCTTTCCCCTTGAAATATGAACTGACAAGTCTCCACAAGGATCCTAGATTTATGGACAGAAGTTGTCTTTTGCAGGATTCTGAGATGAGTACCTTCTTAGAGAAAGGAGTAACAGAGGGTTGCAGGTAACAGGTCCAGAACATTCCTCTCAGATGATTACAGCATGGGCTGAGTATTTTCTTAGAAAAGTTACAAATTTCTGGAATATCAGAAGAAAGAATTTCTCATTCAGTGACCAGAAACACCTCACAGAGCCAAGTAGTAGGTTTGTTGTCTCTGATCTCTGCCATTAGTCTCTGGGAGGCTGCAAAGAGACCCATGAAGAATGTCCAGAACGCTTCAATTAATGTTCTTTTTTTCTTTTTCTGTGTAAGATTAGAGGTTTAAAAATGACCCAGGCAAAAAGTCTATATAGTGGTCTACTGATAATTTTGTCACTGTGTTTCACACTCTGTAAAACAGAGCATAGCTGGGCATTAAAATAATCCTGGAATTACATTGTAATCAGCAGTTAACATGCCACACCCCACCTTCCCGACAGTTCATGACGTCCCATAGCTCTGATTACTTACTGCGCACTGTCATTATCTTTCAGGGTAGCACTTCGTGCTGCCTTATATATCTTCTCATCTAAATGTGTTATATGACAGTCTTTTTGTTTTTTTTATTTTAATTGTTGTTCAAGTACAGTTTTCTGACAGTCTTTTATCTTCAGAAAGACTGATTTTAATCTCCTTGAGGGCAAGATCTGTACATAATACTTCTCTCTTCTATCCCAATAACTACCAGCAATGACAGCCCAAGATGAGAGGAGTTCAATATCTATCAATAGAGTTGAATTAATTTTCCTTCTCAAGGTTTAGAAGATAAAACAACATACCTGCCTTGGCCATGTGACAGTAAGTCACTCCCACCCCTCCTAAGTCTCCACTGCAGCGAGGTTTATAACCCAGGACTCGCCGCATCGCTCTAGGCAACGTCTGGTAATCTCACACGCAAACACATTTATCCTGCACAGAGGTTTATGGAGAGGTCCCTGGAAGGTATGGCCCATCCTAATTACTAGGTCTAACTATCTCATTAGCCCAGGCTAGGAAAATTGTTAGTGTTTAAGACTATTGAAACCATGGTATCTGAGGCTAATTTAAAACAAGCTGCTTTCTTTCATCCCAGAATTTCTGATTTGAATTTTTTTTTCAATTTGCATATTTCTGCCTCTCCAGTTCCCATTCCACTTCCACAAAAGTGTTTTCTTTTGAGCATTTGGAAAATAAAATGGTTTTTTTTCTACCTTAGTATCACATTTAGATATGGCTCTGAATTACATAGATGTGTGAAAAATATATTTCCATTTTGAATTTAGGAAATTAGGCCCAAACATCAACAATATGTTTCCTAGTTAAATACCAACATCCAATGCTTCCTTCACATATTTCCTCATTTGCAAACCCTCTCCCCCTTTTGCATACAATCTCACTTTCACTCAATAGAAATATACTCTAATTTCGTTTTTCTTCTGACTTCTTATTTTAACATTCTTGTTCATTCTTCCCTCTTGTTTCATAAAGTACATTCAGAAATGCAAAAGGTATAAACACAGTAGTATATCAATAGGTGTGTGAACATGTGTACATATACACATGCAACGTGCACATGTCAAGCTATGATTTATATAACTGGCTGTCTCAAAGCACCACTAGTCAATCAGTTTTCATGACTTTGGCCTGTATTTTTACCTAGAAGCAATATTATACATGATGTTAGGTCCTCAGAAGTTTTAGTCTACTACGGTGTGCTGTAGCTGATTTAAATCCAATAGATTCTAGTTTATGAATCCAGTAGAAATACCTGGTACCTCAGTGAGAAAGGGGGAAATCTGGAAGCCAAGATGAGACAGAAGGATGGGATAACTGAATAAGCTTCAGACTGGACACTGAAGAAGGGAGCCAGTGGTGCATAGTCAATAGTCAATGAGGTAAAGATGAACTCAGATTTGGTGCAAGTAGGGAAATGCAGGCAGGGGAAGCAGTGTGTACAAAGCATGGAGGTGTGCAGAAGCATGGAAACTCATGGACGTACCAGCAGTTTACACTGCTAGAGATTAAGGTGTAGGGGAGGAGGGAGCTGGGAAGTGGAAAGAGTTTAGATAGGTGGGTAGGAACAGATCATTGTTCTCTGATCAGATACTGTGTTACTCAGAGCACTGCAGGGCTACGATGAAACCAAAGTAGAAGCCCAGTTATATGAAGTGGACTGGCAGGGTGGGGTGTAAGGAAAAGCTATGGCTCAGGAGGCATGTAGCAATGCAAAGCTTTTCTTAGGAAAAACAGGTCCTGGTCATTGGCATAGTGAATTCCAATCAGTTGTACCCCAACATTATTAGGGTGGGATCCCAGTGTATTCTTTGTCCGGGTCAGCACTGGCTCAAGAACTGGAAATGGCTGGCATACAAGGCTTCAGTTCCCAAGCCTAAAAGTGCCAACACAGTCCACCTTACAGCCTGGCCTCCAGATGAAACCGCACACTTCCAGCTGAGGACCCTGAGATTCTCTCCTCTCTAAGTATCACCTGAAAAGGGAGTACACATTCATTCTTCTTCCCTGAGACACAATAGGCTATAGGAGCAATAGCAAGGGCCTGAGATGCTCCTGGCAACTCTGAAAAAAATAAGGAAGGAGGGTATCGATAAAAATCCCAGGGACCCCAGCACTGATGGTGAGCGTTGCGGATGCGCACAGCCAATTCGGGAAGGAGAGAGAAAGTCCTGGGGCAAAGAGGACTCTACCTGGAGAGCGACTGGTGAAAAGAGCTTCCCGCTCTAAAACAGGCTTGGAGACACTGTAGTACATGCACATGGGTCAGTGTGAGAGGTCTGGGATGCTGGAATTTGGGTAAGATTGAGGGGTCTAATGTTTTTTCTTCTTTTGGTGGATTCTCCTAACTCCAAAAGAGAAATTTTTAAGAAAGAAGATGTTGTACTTTAAGGGAAGGGGCACATATAGAGCATGAAGTGGCCCCAACGACGGTAGGTGCTGCTGCCCCTATGGAGCAGTGGTCACCTCTGCAGTGGCCCTTGCAGTCAGAACCAACAGGCTTCTCAAGGCTGGTGACCAGGCCTCCTTGCTCCTACTGCAAACCTAGCATCTAGGACAGGGGCTGACACATGGTGAGCCTTCTACCAATATTTGTTGAATGAATAACAAGAGCCAAAACTTACTGAGTGCTTATTATATGAGGCAATTTGCTAAGGGCTTTTTTTGTTTCTACTAGCTAAGTAGGCACCACTAGTTAATTGTTCAAGATCAAGGCCCCTCAACCCTTAGCACTACTCACATTTAGGACAAGACAATTCTTTGTTATGGGGATGCTGTTCTGAATGCTGTACGATACTTAGCAACGTCCTTCACCTCCAATAGGATCCCAGTCCCAATCATGACAACCAAAGATGTCTCCAGACATCACCAACTGTCCTCTGAGAGACACAACTGCCCCTGGCTGAGAACCACTACTTAGATTCTCTAGCTGACCACTGGAGGTGCCAGGATTTGAGCCTGGGTGGTGCGCTGCGGAGACTGCTCTGAGCCTCTGCGTCGCAGCTGGTGGACAAGCAAACAGCAGCTAGCCTCAGTGACCACTCCCTGTGAACCAGATGTGGTGCTGAGTGCTTTCCTACATCCCCTCTCATCTCATCGTCGCCATGGCTGGATATCTGGAGAGCTACCACTGAAGCCCAACACTATTGAAGAATAATCGAAAGTATTTTTCTTAAGTTGATTCATATCTTCCAGACATATTTTCAAATATTTTTGCAGCACTCTGCACTACATTTTGGTTTTCTGATTGCTAAAGCCCCGACTTTTCTGTTCCATCTTTAGTAACAGCATTGTTCCCTACAGAACTTAAAAATGAATTAAACTGCTCGCATTAAGTCGATTCAGATTTCCATAGGGCACTAAGGCCTGGTGCTGTGCCAGTCCTATTATAATGTCCTATCATCATCTTAAAGTAGAAGCACAAATCACTAGAGAATAGCTTCCTAAAGATACGAGCTCCAAGAGCCAAAAGCATTTCTAAAGCCGGCACAGGGGCTACCCAAGTACCACAGTGATGCGACTGCACTTGGCAGAACCGAGATTCACTACAAACACCACGAGCAAATCACGATCCATAGAGCTTGTCTCTCTCATTGTTTGAATTTAGCTGGAGACTGAAGTCTAGAGATTCATTTTCAAATCCTGCTACCTGTCCTTAATATTTAGAAGATGCAGCATGAAAATATCCCTTATTAAAAGTATTGTACTAAAACCCACTGAGAAATATGGTCCCAGAGTTTGGTATCACTGTGTACGCTAAAGGACAGAAAGGCTGTCTGAAGTTTTCAGCAGAGGATAGATACCTTGAAAGGTCAGTAAAAGCACTTCTATTATTGACCGTATTGAAAAAGCAGCAACAACTACCCATGAGGAACAATTTTGAAAAATGTTTTTTGTACATAATGCCCATATGAATTACATAGGTAACATACAAGTTGTTAACACACACCCATCCTCAGTGCACAAATATATCTACATTTTGAATAAGCATTTTTGAATAAGTGTGTGCACTCTGGAGTCAATGTATACTGGGTTTCCATGCCGTGTCCATCATTTTCTAGCTTAAGCAAGTTATTTAGCCTCTCTGGGCCTTGGTTCCTTTGGCTGCCACCTGTAGAGATGGGAATGATAATAGCACACAGGCTCATTGTCAGGAGATATGTGTGTGTGTGTAAGTGCCTAATAAGCATCCAATTAATATCTACCTGTCTCTCTCACACACGCATACATACACACACACACATGCAATACACACTTTGGTCCTCAAAAAATCCAAATTGACATGCATGAATAAATTGGTGTGTGTGAATAAACAACTAAATAAATAAGGGTCAATAGATCAATAGGAAAACCTCAATGCCAGATAACAGGACATGTCCACCACTCTTCTAACAGAACTAAAATATGTACATTTTTGTTACATTATGAGTGACAGAAAAGTTGCAGAAGGAATAGAACACTTCAATAGAAATGGTTATAAACAGTCATCTCAATATGTACATCTACAGCTTTTAATAGCCACCATTGTAAATGAGTTCATCAATGAGGCAGGAATACACTGAACTATGAAATGCTTTCCTGCTGGCCTGGGAACAGAGCTTCAACATCTGAGAAGGCGGAGGCCCTGACGACTACAGGATGGCAATGCTCAGAGTGTGCCTAGGGGTTTAATTTTGTGCCTCGCCTGCACCTCCCACGCACTCTTCAATCTGTGCAACGTGAGTGAGTTTGTACTGCACCACTTCCTGTTCTCATTAGGATCTCTGTAAAATTTTTATCTCATTCTTCTACACCATCTGTGAAGGATTATTCTCTATCCTTGTACCAATTATGCTTCTGCAGCTTATTTATGTGCCTTTGGTAAGTTCAGTAATCACAAACTAAAATTTTAAAGAAAATTAAGGCACTATAATCATTATTTGAGAAACCAGTCTGTGTTTATGTTTCGTGTCACTTAGAGTGGTGATAGTAATGAAAAAGAAAATTGTACTAGAAGAAAACTGAGATGATCTATTATATACAAATGATATGCAATATAAGTCATTAAGAAAGAATTATTTGTAACAATGACTGAGATCAATGCTTTAAGCATCCATAAAATTTATCCTTACAACAATTAATAACATAAGCATTAGAATATAAAACCAGGAAAATCTTGCACTATCCTAAGAATAGTATCAATATTTAATAATATTAAAACAAAGTACTGTCCAAAAAGGCCTTCCAGTTCTATCCAGAAATATTAAGATAAAATATGTACTTGTAATAATCTAATTCAAAGCTCTTAACACTATGAAAGAATTTTCTTTCAAACTTTTAACACAATTGACTCAGTGAAATTTTCACTTGAGGACTGTCATTCAGTTGCAGTCAAGGTTATGATCACGGTGAAAAGTTCTCATAATGACTCTACTGAAAAAGACCGTAATAATTCTGCTCCTCGCCCATGATAACACTATTTGCCTGCCACCTGGAGACACAGCTCTGGATTGCTCTGGCAGCTGCTATGCTCGGCTGCATTACTGAAGCCTGGCTTTCTCAGCTCCAGGGGCACACACCGGCAAGACAGATGCCACAGGTTGCGTTTCGGTTCTCATTCTCAGAATTCAGTGTTGTCTTATTGTCGCAACTCTTTCACTTCACCCTGGGCCACTTTCCAACGTGTGCTCTGCATCCCTTCCTCACCAAACCTCGTGCACACCTCCAAGCACCAAGGTCTTGAACTCACCATATCTTTGCATATGCTGTGCCTTTAAAGTAGTGAATTTCTCTCCATAGCCAATCAATCAATCAAAACTGGCCCAGAGTAGCTCCAAAATGCCTATGTACCGCTTTAATGTTGAAATGCACTTTCCTAAGCAAGGCTCTATTTTTCTTTCCAAATGGCATATATTGTATGTGCCTTTAACAAACCCTAAGTAAACAATGAAGCATAGAGGTTCCCCCCAGGCAGGAATGGGCCAAACACATGGAAAAGAGATGTAATACGAAATGCTGAAAATGTCTTTCTACAATGGCTGTTCACGTGTCTGAACTTGAGAAGATACGTGCTTTTGCAAAACACTGGGGGCAGTCAGACACCCAAGCTCAAGATTTTTCCTATTCTGAAGAAGTGTTTTCCAGCAGGCATAACAACCTATTAGGGGGAAACCATAATAATTCCGTTAAAATTCAGAAGTTTAAAACAGATAGACCAGTGAGCACTTGTGCACTGGGGCAATGCCCCAGAAACCTAGTAGCTGAAAGTACAACAGACAAAAGAGAACAGAAATTGTCAGACTTTATATTATGACATTTCAAAATGACTGCACTCTCCCTGATTGAACCTCTTTAAGTGTACCCCACGGTCCTTTTCGCATTCCTCACTTCTACACCAGGTGCCTGTCTCAACTTTCTATGAATCAAATCCTTAAATATTACATATCTTCAGGAATCTAACTGACTGCTAATACCATTTACATCTTTCTTTCCAAAAAGACAGCACAGGCTTCCTGTCCCCATCCTAACGCAGCCACAGCAATCAGACTCACGCTGTACTATACATAACTATAAAATTGACAAAACCTGAGAAAGCAATTCTGCTTAGTCATCAGACAGCAGAGAGCACAGGGTTAAGATCCTTGAGAGAACCCCAGCTGTCTGCCTAGGTGCACTTTAGAACTGGGGCACAGAGAAGAAGCTGGAGTTTGAAGAGAACGCAGTAGTCTTCTGCAGAGGTGTGCAGAGGAAGAGCCCCAGGAAACTGCATAGGGATCTCAAGACTCCTGGGAATTTCCAGGTTTGGCTAATTACTAAGCTGTACAGTCATAAGTGAAACTCTAACAGATTGGCAGAGAAGAGCTCCTAGAGGTTTTGTAGGTCACACAGTGCTGGGAGCCACTGAATGTTGCCCATACAAAGTGGAGAGACCTCTCTGAACGCAAGAGCACTCAAGCCCAGAGAAGCCATGCTTTAGGAGTGAAACCACTCTAGGTCTATAGTGGTGGCTACCTTAACAAATCCTAAAACCAAGACTTCACAGAATAATGATAAGTCTCCAGTAAAGTCACTGCCTACCAGAAAAGACAACTCATTAGAATAGCTACAAATTAACAACACCCTCACGAAGCCAAATGTAAGAGAAAACATGGAGCAGCTGGGACACTCAGACATTGCTGATAGAAATACAAAATGGTACAAATGCTTAGGAAACAGTTTAATAGTGTCTTATTAAGTTAAACACACACCTACCCTATGAGGCAGCGATCCCCTCCTGACTATTTACTAAAATATTCAGAAACATATGTACAAAAATAATTTGTAAAAATTTTCATAGCAGCTTTAATCGTAATAGCCCAAAATGGGAAACGACACAATATTTATTAATAAAAGAATGGAAAAATAAGGTATGATATGTTTATATAATATAATATCATTCAGAAATAAAAAGGGGCAAATTTCAGATGTATGACATGGACGGATTTTGAAAACATGACGCCCTGATTGGTGTGGCTCAGTGGATTCAGCACCAGCCTGAAAACATGACGCTGAACAAAGGCATCTAAACATGAGAAACTACATAGTGTTCCATTTATATGAAGCATTTAAAACAAAACAAACCATGCTACAGTTATAGAAATCAGGGTTTCCTCGAAGTGGGGTGGCACCTGGAAAAAAGTACAAGATGCTTGGCACTGTTTCCATACGAGAAAAGCTGGAGTACCTGGAGCAATGATGACATATGGGATGCATAGGCACACATATTTGTCAGACTCATTATGTTATAATTAGTGCCTGTGCATTGCACTATATATAAATTAGAACATCAAAAAATTTAAACATGAACACAACTATGTCTACTCAATTTTAAAATCCAATTCAAAACCTTAAATACATCATTAATTGAATATAGAGGATTCAAAATTACTTTGCCTCCATTTCCAGGGAAAGTCCACCCAGATGAACTTTTCCTCTGACTGTCTTAGTCAGTCTCTGTGCCAAGGGGTTTAATACTGAAGGCTTTTAAAATTCAAGACTATAGAAAACCGACTTAAGCTCCAAGCTACGGCAGTGCTGATTCTTAATGTATAAAAATGCTAATATAATATAAATGGACTTGGAACATTTGCACCAAGAGCACTAACAGCCATATGGACTACCAATTGGAGTGCATCTCTTGAAGTTACTGACTTAGCCATATACACAGTTTAAGGTCATTTAAGAGACAACTTATAGGCCAGATGTCTAGAAAAGTACTCTCATAACATCTGTAGTTTGTTATGCAAGTATATACTTAAAGATTATTGACCCCCAAAGACCACAAAAGTTCCTTTGGAGCCATTATAGTTAACGATGCATTAATCTTAATGAAAAATTCCAGCATTGCCAAGCAGCCTATAGTGTCGGCACCAATGTGGACGTTCTGTTCCTAAGAAGAGTCTCAATACCACAGATGGGAATGGCGTCTTTAGTGCCACGGTGGTCTAATCATATCAGCCCCACTAAGAGAGTCCTCAGTTTATGGCTCACTGAGCAATATTGATCAGCACCGTTCCTCTGGAACCATTATCATTTGTCATGTCATATTGTTCCTGCTGCGATCTCTTGCATTTTAAGTTGCTGCAATAGTTGAGTAGCCCAGCTTCTAGGTAAAAATTTATCTAATTTTTCTTCCACACTCCCCCCTTTCAGACAATATGCCAAAGCATTATGACATTTTATTGTAAGCAACAGAACCCATTTACGATGATTGATGCAAAATAAATCCTGTAACATATATTTTCTAGTTCTTTCCAGGCCAATAATTTTTTAAGTTGTCCAAATGATCCTTCATTTTTTCATTTGACCTCTATATGTACGATACACACAAATGTTACTTTGGGATTTTTCAATTATACCTCTTTCCAGAATTGAAAACAACCCATCTATCTACCATGGCATTCTGACACTTCACAAACAATAATGTTCTGAAGCCACAGGCCTTTTGAAGGTAGCTTTTTAATCTCAGAATATCTTGTGGGAGAAGAAGAAAGAGAGGCTGATTATCACCAGGCAAAATGTTCTCCCATATATACAATGCCTGATGCTGGAGCTCAGACTATTCTATAACATTCTATGTTTCTAGTAGCTCCAGAGCTGACAGGCCAGGAGAGAAAGAGGACCACAGTAATGGGCTAGGGACTCACCTATAGAGTCACCACTGGCACCATTATTACCATTGGCAGGGCAGAAATTCACCCCATGTCAAGCTCACTGGTATAGTAAGAATACAACCAGGATAAAGAATGCAATATGTGAACCTTCATTCTTATGAAGTAAGTGTATTAGATTATCTTCTTACTTACATGTATATTTTACTTCTATTAATCCTATCTTCCAAGCTAAGGTACATATTCCTTAAGCACAATGATCATATATCCTGTTACTCATTGTTCAGCTCCACTGAGACTAGTACAGAAGATTTAACACAGTGGACTTATGTCTATTTTCCTACATGTAACAAGGATAATATTTTATAAATTAATAATGTACCTTTCAAATGCATTCCCCTTAGCTAGCCTAAGCATCCCTCTGCCTAAGAAAAAGATTTTGGCTCAGTACAGAAGGAATATAAAAAAAAAGCCTAAATAATATTCAACATCTTTAATTCAAAAATAGGATTTTGCAGAAAGACTGTAACCTTGCAAGCTCACTACGATCTCCGGGGTGGATTTTATAAGTTTCTCAGGTTCTTAAATGTATGCACCAACAGCCAAGCTTTTTAAATGTGGCTCATAAAGTTTCTTAGTAGTGTACTAAATATACCCCTTCTACCAATGACAGCATGGGAGCAGAAGAGAGAAGATTTCCACTAATTAAAAATAGCTAAAATTAATAAACACTCCTTCCAAGATTGTAAAGTTTTGTGAAGAAAATAAAAAGAGAAGCGAAGAAGAAAGATTTTCCTCTCTTGGGACTTTGGCCTGGAGACAGGGAGGTGCATTAAATAGGAGAGGGCATCAAAGACAGCAGAGGACTCTTGACCGCTTCCCTTTGAACTTGAGAAGATAATGGTTTTTGGAGATGCACTCTAGCAGCTTGGGGCATAGCTGCACCAAAGTAAGCTCAGAAGTGCACTGGAGTAGGGAAGAGGGATGTCCTGACATTTATTTTTTTCCATGGTCTGCTTAGGGATCTTGCAGAGAACATAGCGAAGGAGTAGTCAGGTGGTTTCACAGAGGCGCTGGCCACCCAGGCCAGAATCAAATGAAAGTGGGAGCCAGACCTCAGGAGGCTCGATAGCACCCGCAGGACTAAGACGAGGCAGTGAGCCAGTCCCAGTGGGCTCTGACCAAGCTAACTAAAAGGCCAGTGTACAAATGACAGTGACACAGACTTGAGCCACAATTGCCAGCAGAACGAGCCACACCAGGTGGGCCAGGACAGCACCCTAGAGAGTGGAAGAGAGATGAAGGACCATACCCACTCAACGAACGCACCATGGGGAGAGGAGCCAGAGGGCGCTGCTCCTTTAGGGAGGGAGTCGCCAAAGCCATACCCTTCTCCTCAGGAATCATCAGCATCTCAGAAAAAACTGAAGATGTAGACTGAGCAGCTGAGCTTTTTTGGTCAACAGACCGATCACTCCTCACGAGAAGAAAAGTGCATGCTTTAGGCTCGACAAAATCATTGAATAAGAATCTATTTCAACAACTCTTTAAGGAAGAGATCACAAACTCCCACGGGCCCATCCAACTCCGAACGGGTAAATCTGAACTTGAATCGCTGAGAGTGAAGCCTGCACTTTCCATTTAGCCATTGACCCCACTACTCCTTACAATCTCAAACCAGTGCAGTGAATTCATTTACGTTTTGCCTGACCCATGCGAGCAATGATTTTGTGACAGTTTGCTTTTAAAATGGTAAGGTAATTTAGGTTGGTTTCTTTTGGTTGAATTCACATGTTGGAAAAAAGGAACTCACAAATTAAGAGGCTTTTAAAATTAGATGGATATAAGATTTCTTAGACAAGATACAAAATATATAAATGTAAAAGAAAAAATTATAAATTGAACTTTATCAAAATTAAATATCTCTGTTAATCAAAGAGCCCCATCAAATAAGAGAATAAATAACTTGAAATGATGGGACTTGCAGCAAAGCCTTGGCCACACCATTCCCTGGAGCCCACTTCCCAGGACTGCATAAACCTTTGGCAACAATGACAGTAACGTAGACATCAGTGAAAGAGAACAGCCAAAGAGATCAGTCAGGATAAAGTGCACTTCAGGAAAAAAGTAGTGAATCTAGATGAAGTGATTAGATGAAAAAGAAAAATATGATTTGTCTTTTGGGCAATCAGGATATGGGATTCTAATTATCTTACGTAACATGTGCTTAAAATACCTACATTGTATTATATATTTATAGAACTAGAAAAGAAATTAGGCTAGAATGCTATCCTTATTATATTCTTGAAGTACTTTCTCAACACTTCTTTTTGTTATGCAGAGAATCAACAAGAGATCCCTAAACACACTGCTTATAGTAGAAATAACCAGAATCCTTCTGGTTACTACACTGCTGTCCTAGAAACAGTAAAAGATGTCAGACTGGGTTAGTCTTCTGAACTCACCCATCCACCATCAACCACTACAATAAATCAAGAAGAGTAAAGAATTCACATTCATAAATAAAATTAATGGTGAACTTCAGGGAAAATTTAGTAAGAGATTTGGTAAAATCATTTCTACATATTTTCTTTCAGAATAAAAGTGAAACATGAAATGAACTAAAACTTCAAACTAGTCCAAATCTGGATTCTTTGCTTATGATTGCATGTCAATAATAAGATATGTACATATGAAAAAACATAGCCAACCACTATTAGAACCGGTAATACTAAACAGAATAATATAGAGGAAGTCAAGACTTATCTTGTTTCAATCTTTTCTAGCATCCTGCTTATGACTTTGCTGTCATTTTCACTTTTTACCAGTAATTTATTTACAGCTATAGCTGTAGACAGACTTAAACTATAGCTTTACAGATAAGAGTGCTTTCAACATCAAAATGCAAAAACGCTTAATGGGTCTGTCTGGAGGAGGACACAGTAGCTGACTAGCGTTTATTGTAAACCCGCTCCCCCTACAGAGGGATGATGCGCCACGTGCAAACCAGCCTAAATCAGGTTCAGATGTCGGCAGCAGTCTGCACCAGCGAGACCCAGGTCCACAGCCAGCAGCCCCAGGTCCCTCCATGCATCAGACGATGACAGCTGAGTCTGTTTTGTGGCATCTCATGCCTTATTGTGTTCTTCCTCAACACCTACAATGCCACAAGGACAGATTTTGCCCTTGAAATACATTTATCTTTTGTTTGTAAGTAGATTCCATTTACTTTCTCAAATTAAAAACAAGTCTCTCCGCAGCAAGAATTTAGAACATTTACTTAATATTTCTCATTGTCTTCGCTTATATTTTTAAAGATTTGTTTTGCAATGAGTCATCTCCATTTAAATCATTAAAATAGAAATGTATTCACTGTCTAACAATCATTAATATCAACAGAGCATTTGATTTACCTTTTTTTTTTCACTAGAGAGCCTTTTCCCTGAAATTGTGTATCTCCCCTTAATGACTGAAAATTTTCTTCTGTGGAGTCATATCTCAGCATATACTATTAAAAGATTGTTTAACAAGTTATATTTTCTTTGCCTACTTCTTCTATTAAGATAGTGTGGAAAGAAAATGAACCCTCCAATATTTCCCAGTGGTGTGCATCTGTTACATGCTGATATAAAAACCACAGAAAATCTAAGATGAGCTGGATCTGCATTTGTACCTCTGTTCTGTGTTTTTCCCACAAGAAAAGTTTTGTTACACACAAATGACCACAGTGTAAACATTCCCTCTGTTTCTTCACAGGCCACCAGGATAGTGTTTACTTAAAACCCTGCCTTTTTCTTATTTGATGCCTGTGTAATTAACATCAGTCCTGGACAGTTTTAGAAACAAGACTGAGCCTACAAGTTTCCACAGCCTAACCACCCTTTTCCCAGCTTTGCCCTCTGCCTTTATTAATTTGTTGACCAAACTAACAAAAAGTAATCATCCATTAAGTAGGTAGATTCTCCCCACTTGACGGTTCCCTGCCTAATCAGTGATGCATGGAATGAACACTCTTTTTTTTCATTAGTCTTTGAAACATATTCTAATTTTGAAGTGTGTTATCAAAGAACAATTTAAATTATACTGTTGTCACTGAAAATGCAGCCAATTATTAAAAATTGGACCCACAGCAGTGAGGGGTACTATGGTTGTAAAGAGGCATCTATGATAAGGATAATGAAATTTTCGTAGCCTTTTTAACAATGACTTCTGCATCAGAGTCTTAGTCACTCCAAGGTGAGTGGCAATAAATAAATATACATTTTGTATTCTTTTCTTCCCCTTTACAGGTCTTATTTCTTGAAAATTCCCAGATTGCAACTCCATATTCCAACTCAAGTTCTTATATCCAATTCATTTCAACTTCATATATTTTTTATTTTAATCCATAACATGATAGTCATAAAAAGTATAACTGCAAACAATGCCTTATCTCTTCAGGATTATTTTTTATCATGGAAATTAGTAATAAACTTCAGGAAAAATTGGTAAGGAATATGGTAAAGGCACCCCAGATTTGAGTTAGAAATATTAAGTCAATTAAAATTAGTCCCATTTTCTAATCCTTGAATGTTAAGTTTAAAGAATTTGGTAAAATCATTTCTGAGTTTTTTGGTTTTTTTCCGAAAAAAAAATAAGATATTAAGTGAACTAATACCCTACCCCAGACAAGCCAAAATCTGGATTCTCTGGACTCAAATTTGGATTCAATAATCCCACCTCTGATATTTAAAAGCATTTCTCCCCTTTATTTGGGGTATGATGTTTCTTCTCTTGTAGTGAAAAACCCTCTGTTTTCATTTGAAAGGCAAAAACACAAAGCTTAGAGTCACGCTGCTTTTCTAAGATGCTTGAATTAAATTATCTATTAAGTGTCCTAAATAAATTCACTCTGACTATCATGGGATATAAACTATTAACAAAAGCAATAACTCCCATGCATGACTGTCCCCCCAATATCTTTTAAAAAATGGTCACATCTCGCCTGTTGTTTATTCTCCAGGCTAAACATTCCAAACTCTATCAACCATCCCTCAACTGACGTGGCTTCCAAACCTTCCGGCCCCCTGGTTACTGTCCTCTGGATCCACTCATTTGTCTCATTTATCTGCGTTGTGGAGAAACAGCATAGCATAAGTGATCCAAATTAATCCCTACTGCCCTTGAAATGTTTCTCAGGACTTTCGTATGAATGTAAGTATCTCTACTGAATGTTGAATTCACAATACTTCAAAATGTTAAACTCTCCTCGTCAAGAAGCGTTTGGGATGTCCAGGTTCTTCAACGCCCTGCTGTTGCCTCTGGGGCACGCTTCATCTTGGGGTGGAGAGGAGCCCTCTCAGAGTAATTCAGAGCACTAAGTTAAACAGAACTACCTTTCCTCCACGCCTCTCAATCCTCCTGCTGCTTCTTACAGCTAGAGAAGAAAGCAGGGATTTTGATTTAGAAGAAGAGCTCTTCAGCCTTTGTTAAAGTTACATATATACAGACCATAATAATGTCACCAAAATAAAATCAGATTGCCATGAATAAATGGACTCAATTCAGTGCCACAAATATTCACATGAGAGGCCAGGAGGCTACAAGAAGGAACAAGGCAGAGTCCCAAGCCTCAAGGAGATGACAGTCTAGTCAGCAAACATGTATATTCATGTGACAGGTATTTGTGGCACTCTTACCACCTGCTAGACACTT
The DNA here is from genome assembly GCA_004024845.1 of Tonatia bakeri. Taxonomy (NCBI): domain Eukaryota; kingdom Metazoa; phylum Chordata; class Mammalia; order Chiroptera; family Phyllostomidae; genus Tonatia; species Tonatia bakeri. Next base: position 15,727 of record PVIA01006221.1, read on the forward strand.
GGGCTACATATCAGTGAATCCAACATTCAAAAAACCCTGCCCTTACGGAGCTTACTTCCTAGTAGGGGAGACAGATAATAAAGCATTCAAATAATAAATAAGTGAATTTGCATGATAAATAATAAAGTTATCCATGGGCATGCTAGATAATAATATGGAAACTAACAGATCATATTAAGGGGTATCAAGAATAATTGTGGGGTAGAAGACAAGTTGAAATTTTACTCAGTGGTTAAAGAGTCTTCATTAAGAAATTAATATTTGAGTAAACATTTAAAGGAAGCAAGGCATAGAATGTGCAGATAGCTGGGTAAGAACATTCCAGGATGAGCAACCAATGCAAAAGCCCTGAGGCAGGAAAGCGCCTTGACTGTCTGAGGAATAGCCAAGATGCCAGGGAGTTAAAGCAAAGTGAGCAAGGGAGAGAGGACAGATTCAGCCAGAAAAAATAGTGCAGGGAGAGTGGGAGTGTTCATATAGGTCTCGTAAGGCCTAATAAGTACTTTCACTTTGAGTGAAATAGGGAACCAGAGAATGCTTGGGACAAAACCAGTAACTCCATATGCATTCTACTTTAAAAGGATTCTACAACTATATTGAATATAGACTGCAAGGAAGCAAGACTATAAGCAGGAAGACTGCCCTGCCGAGGAGGCTACTGCAGTCATCCAGATGAAGGATGGGTGTTGCTTGGACCAGAGAAGTAGCAGCAAGAAAAAGAAACGTGCTCAGGGTCTTCATAAGCAACTAGCTGTAATACAGTGCAGTGGTTGTTTTAATAGAGGATGCTAAGACGGCACAGTGAAAGCAACAATTCTACCAAAGAGAAGATTTGTAGTCAAAGTGACATCTTAGCTGAGTCCTGAACGACATGTGAAGAAAGTTCATCAGGAAAAAGACTCAGGAAGACCAACCCAGAGAAGGTAACTGCAGGGAGTTGCTGGTTGCCAGAAGAAACACAGAGTATGACCCTTTCCCTAGAGAACTGACAGTCTCCGTAGAGGGACAAGACAGTAGGACACTTAAAAACCAGGGTCCCAGGGACTACTAGAATGAAAATTGGGAGAGGGGCATTGGACTACAGAAATAAACAATAATGCCAGCAACATATTCAAGAAAAGGAACCACAGAGGTAGCAAGAAATGTAGGGAAAGTGAGCCCAATTCACAAAGGGCCCAAAGGACCACCCCAACAGTTCTGCAAACATTACACTGGCCCTTAAATCACTATGCAAGGCTCCCTGCAATCTTATCCTCCACCACCAGCTCTCACCAATGCACCAAACCAGAACCTTACCAAAGAATTCCAAGACTGCCCAGACAAGTAAAACAACTGTGTTGTTTGTTGCTTCCTAACTTTTCACCATGACCAGTGTAGCTTACTTGGTTGGGTGTGGTCCTGCAAAGCAAAAGGTGGCGCATTCCATTCCCAGTTGGGGCACATGCCTGGGTTGCAGGTTCAGCCCCACGTGGGGTGTATGCAACCAATTAATGTTTCTCTCTCACATTGATGCTTCTCTCTCTTTCTCCCTCCCTTCCCCTCTCTCTAAAAGTAAATAAATAAATAAAATCTTTTAAAAACAATTCTAACGTTTCTTCCCATAATAACACATACTCAAAACCTAAGCTAAATTTTAATGTGCTTGAAAAGTAATGTGCTGGGGTGACTACAGAGGAGCAACACCCCAAATTTTCTTTTGTTGCTTTTCTCTATGCTCCTCCTTACTTCTGAAACAGTAGTGCAACAAGGGCACATTGCACTCCTTCCTCTCCGAAATTTGCCATTCTTTCTCATCCTTCCCTACAAGCCCATGTATCCTTTTCTCCCCCAGAAAACCAAAACAACAAAGATAGAACAGGAGATACTTTGGGGCCAGTCCCCTACCCCCGCCTGCCACCTCCAGTTTACCTTCACCTGCCCTCCCTTTATCACATGAAAGTTGCCTTAACTTAGCTCTTCCACAAAATCCAGCATTTCTCCCTGGAAGCCCCCTAAAAAATCCAAGCAATAGAGGATTTTTGCAGCATGCAAAATTAGCTCGACCTGCTGCCGAGCTAATTTCATAATAAAAACAATATTTAAAATACATGAAATGCTTAGTCAGGGTTAGGCACAGTTTCATTTAGGTAATCTACACATTCAATCCCAAGAACTAATACTGTTATTATCTCAACTGAAGCAGAGACACGTAGCAAGATCAAGTTCAAACAACTAGTGAACGAAGGAGACAAGATGTCTCATTCCCAAGTCCTAACTACTCCCGAATGCATCAGTATGAACTTAATTACCTCCATCATTTTCCCCTTTGTCTACAGCTATAGAGAGCTACCTTTGTAGGGACAGGTTGCTGGGCTTCCCCATGCCTTCCCCAGAACAGAGACTGTTAGCAGAGTGCCATCAAGAACAACTCAGTACACCTGTCCATGTACATCTGTCCCGGAAGCTGGCCAATGAGAGAGGGAAGAGTCACGCTCCTCCTTTTTCCCCATCAGCTCCCTCTCTAATTCTTTTTAATTGCAGTGTCAATAGTTGAGTTTCAATGAATACAAATTTATACAGTGAAGCAAAAGTCACCACGAAAAAAATACCCACTAACAGACTATTTGCTTACAAAAGGAATTTCTACATAGACTGGCATCTAACTTTTCAATGTAATTTTAAACTGAAACAGCAAAAGATGAAGATTTTCATGAAGCCAATAAAATCATTGTAAGAGAACTGCTCAAATGAAACACAAAAACACTAACCTATGAAGATCTGACACAGGTACATAAATTTTAAACATGAAAAATTAAAAATTTGACAAGAATTATAAATACCTCACAACAGAATGATTTCATATTGAAGAGTTAAGAGAGAGTTCTCAGATATTTTTTGCAGAAAGAAACAAAAGAAAAATACCCAGCACTTGATTTTACCCTATTTCTTTTCATAGTTAGCTCATAGTCAAGTGATTACCCACATGTTGTCACATATAGAGTAGGACATATGATTTTGATAGTTTCCAGCTTCACCCTTTAAGATAAAATCCCAAATTTTGGTTCCTGTTTTGCCTCCTGTAATAATTTATATAGACATCTTACTTTCTCCATGATACTGTGTGTCCCATCCTTACACACAGAAGCAGTCCCATAAATATCTGATAAATTAAAGAAAAATCAACAGAAATATCACACCATAATGCCTTAAGGTCGAACACCTAAGTTATTAACTAGCAGGTGTTGAATCATGGGCAAATAATAACAAGAATGGCAAAGAGAACAGGTGTCTGCCAGCATGGGCTCTGGGCTCAGCCTGAGCAGAACGAGCTGGGGAGGTGGGGGTGGGGGAACAGTAAAACCAAAGAAAGCAGAGGCCCTGCACTTCGGCTGTTATCAGGGTGCACTTCAGCCATGCCACTCTAAGTTACTACTTGCCAAAGCCCATCAAGATTGCTTCCATGCTTTCTAGCACTTTTCCTTTCACCTCTGGATGAACCTTTTAGGGGAGAAAGGTTGTATTTTTGAAAAAGTAATACAGTCAAAAAGACCAGCACTTCATTATACTCTAGTTGTTTTCAGCATCAGTTCATAGTTCAATGATGATGAGAATCCCCTAAAGACTCAGAACTTAGTATGAGGACTCTGATTTGCATGTAAGAAACCATGGTGAGTGTCAAATAACTAGGATGACTTTAACTGGCTAGTTCAAGTTTCCTTATAAATACACACTCTCATAAATAGTTGAGGGAGGGCTCCAAAAAAGTTTAATTCAGTTACAAAACAAATTAATGTTAATGTTCAGCATATATGTTAGTTGCCTATTGCTGCTATAACAAATCACCACAAACTTAATGGCTAAATCGACATAAATTTATTATCTCTCAGTACTGGAGATCAGAAGTCCAAAATGACTTTCATTGAGCTAAAATCTAAGTGACTGCAGGGCTATGTTCCTCCTGGAGGCTCTAATATAAAATCAGTTTTCTTGCTGTTTTATAGCTTCCAGAGGCTGCCAACAATCCCTGGCTCATGACCACCTTCCAACCTCAAAGTCAGCAATGACCAATCGAGTCTTTCTCATGTTGCATCGCAATGACACTGACTCCTCTGCCTCCCTCCTCCATATTTAAAGGATCTTGTGATTACATGGGTCCCACCCAGATAATCCAGGATAATCTCCATAGTTTAAAATCAACTGATTGACCGCCTTAATTTCAAGCAACCCCTTTTGCCACATAACATAACATATTTACAGGTTCTAAGGATTCAATATGAGAACAGTTAAAAGACCATTATTCAGCCTACCACAGTCTGTCCCTATACTCCCAAAGATTCTTGTCCTTCTCACATGCAAAATGCATTTGCTCTATCCAAATCCCCACAAGTCTCAACCCATTAGATATCAACCCGAAGTATAAATCTGGTCTAAATTCTTTTCAATTCAAAAGCCCCAAATTTCATCATCCAAATTAGGTATAAATGAGGCTTTGGGTGTAGTCATCCTGAAGCACAATTCTTCTCCAACTGTAAATCTATGAAACTCAAGAAACAATCTGTCTGCTCCCAAAATACACTGGTGGGATAGACATAGGATAAATTATAGGCATTGCCATTTGAAAAGAGAGAAAATGGAACTTAAAAAATTACACACCAGATCCATGCAATTTTGAAACACAGCCAGAAAAACTGTATTTGATTTGAAGATCCCAGAATAATCCTCTGTGATTCTCAGTTCCGCCCTCTGGGTTCTTAGCTCTGCCTTCTGGACTCTCATTTCTGCCCTCTGAGATAACGTTACCATTTCACTTTCACCATAGTGAAACAGCTAATGGGATGCCACTTGGGTCAACCTGGTTTCCAAGCCCACCTCTTAGTTATTGTAATATTCTATTCTATTGACAATGACCATTGTCCCTAAGTACACACAGGCTCACTGACTGTCACACTGAACACATACTCATTGACACCTCGCTTTCCTCAATGTAGTTACCTTTGTCTTCTAAAGTCAGTGGCCCATCACCAAATGCCCAGTTTCACACTTGTTTTCATATACTGGTATAAGAGTAGACTTGTGAACACATTTTTCCTTTGTATGCATATATAATAAAATATAATTATTAAGTAATACTAAATTCATAGTGCACAATAATTTATAAAAATTACTTATAGTTTCAAAAAGTAATGAATTGCAAGCATCTTAAAAATCACCAAAGAAAAGAATGAAGGGAGCAAAAGGAGAAGAAATATTAAATAAGCAGAAGTCACTGGGAAACTATATATTGAGATTAGTTTAAAGCTAAGAGACAAAACATGGCTATAGTACTGCAGGAGACACTGAATGGTTCAAAATCTGTTCCACCTCTGATAACTCCAAGTAACTTCTCTGATAGGTTTACTTGAAATCTGAGAACATCTCACAGGTTTTGTAATGTGTTACTATTCTTGCTATGACATTTTACACACTGTACAAACATATCTGCAGCACCCACAATTCACTAAACTTCTTCATATCTTCAGAGTCTGAAAGCTTTTACCTCTATAAAATTCACAGAATCCCAGAGAAACAGAAGGAATGGGTCAGAACTGACTTCTTAAAAACAGTTCCCACATTGCAATAACGGGAAACAGACCTTTCCAAAGTAACTATGATGCAAGGCCAAAGGTCTACCTGTTATCCATTTCAGAGTCTAAATCTTAGAATAAGTAAATCATTAGAGTAGAATGAATATATCAGAAATGCATGCCTACTGAGAACAGAGCAGGCAGCAAATACTTGCTGATTGATTGGTTATATGAAGTAATGTTCATAATTTGGCAGAAAATGAAATTTTACATCTTCAAATCTCACATACCATATTTGTTAGGCATTTACTCTAAATCAGAGATTTTCAAATCGTGTGCCACAAGAATTTTTAAAACATGCAATATTTGACTGTTTTAGTCAGGGGTACTGACCTCTTTTCCCTTAAGACTGTCAAAAAAAAAAATGACAACAGCTAACACAACCATGGCCATGTGGTGTGAATGAATCTAAATTATACCTATTTTTTGGTGTGTAGGAGATCAGCAAAAAATGTAATATATTTTTTGGTGTGTAGCAGAATATTAGTAATTAGTTTATGTGTGCCACGAGATGAAAAAGGTTGAAAATCACTGCTCCGAATATTGGGCTTGGTACCAACAAAGAAACAACGACAACAATAATCATCAATGTGCACTGATAGGTACATAGTCACTGTGGGCAATTCAAAAAATATACATCTCATGGGAGTTATATATCTGCTATACAATGCCTAACTTGAAGACCTGGTGATCTAAATGAAAATGAATACTAGACATTTCTTTTAAAAATTAATCATGTAAAGATCTTTATTTCTTGAGACTCTTTCCTAAAAATCGTCTAATGTCCAGCATCAGCACATAAAACACACCATCCTGATGGTTCTATTCTTGACAGTTTGCTCTTCAGAAGCAGCTAGGAAGAGCAGTAACATAATTTACAGAACCTTTGAAAAACTTGAAGATACTTAAACACCATTTGTTATTGGAGCTTTAGCTTCTGTAAAGCTTTCTGCTTATTCAAATAAGCAGTCTGAAGTAACTTTCTATCCAATTCACAGAGATTGACAATCAGAAGTATGAAAAGAAAAAAGAAAAAGAAACAGAGGTTTAACCCTAACAATACATCTATTTTACTCTCAATTTTTATGACAGTCTGGTTTTATTTTCTTTATTAGATTTGGTCATTTTTTAAAGCATTCAATATCCCCCCCCCAAAAAAAGACCTTTAAGTAACAAAAACAGAATAAACAAAATAAAATATTTATCATAAATATGTCACAAAAATATTTAGTGGGCTCACCATAATGAAAACAAAAAAGTTACATTTTAACTTCTTGTAAGAGTAACCCATGTTTTAAATAAATGAACCACATGCCCATTTCCTCCCTCTCCAAAGTGTAAGCTCTGGTGTTTCTGTCCATGGTGACACTTACTGGCTGGATCAGGCAATAACACCACAGCGGAAACACTCGGGTTTTATTTTATGCCTATTTCTTGGTGGCAGATTGATGAAGTGGTTTTATTTTGCATACCCAAATCTAGTAATTATGAGTTGCCCTTCTTTTGAAGCCACGGCACCAAACTCACAAAAGAAAAATCTGGGTGGGGTGGGGAGAAGATGCCTTAGTCAGCCCACGAGACGTGTTGAGCTCCCTCCTCTCTTGCCTTCATCCCCCCTTCACCATATGTGGAACTACTCTTTCTGCATTATTAGCTGCTTGTATTACAGCGTCTTTCCCCAGCCCAAACAACCGGCCAAAGCTTTAGTAGGTCAAAGTTGAAGGACTGATGCATTGGAATTTGCTTCTGACTACACACATATTTAAATATAATTTAAAATGTAGACATTTCTGCCAATTCCCCCTGACATCAAAAAACAAAAGTTTTAAAATCTCAGGTATACAATTAGTGATGATACAGGTAGACTTTTGAATTAACACATTTGAAATATTTTCAAAATAATTGTTAAGCAATATTATTACCATTGATGGAGAGGGAAGAATATAATCTTCCAATGAGGATTCTTCTCTCAAATATATTGTTTGTGATGCACAGTAGATAAAGCCATTGAGAGGTATTAGTTTTTCCAGAAAGCTACCCACATAAAGAAATTCCTCCCAACCAGGAACCATTGTACCTGAAACTTTCAAAGAGCAGTGTCTTAACTAAGATTAAGCTATCCTATTTCCTACCTAAATCAATTTTACCCAAATGAGACATTTGTGTTATAATTCATTGTTCCCTAGACTCTAAAACCTGCCATCTGCCATCGGAGTTTCTGTACAGTAATTAAGGCACTATCCATTAGAACTGGCAAGAGTACAAAGTAAGGGTGGGGGCAGAAGGGGAGAAAAACCAAGCCATTTAAAAGGAAATGGAAGGTGTGTACACTTCACACTGAGCCCTCCACATCTCAGTTCACACACTGTCATCCATGAAGCAATACAGAAGAGTCGTGAGGCCAACTCCCCCCGGGTTGTCCGGACTAAACCCGCATAGAGGACTCAGCAAGCTCTTCATACCTTGAAAGAGAAAGGCTTTCGTCCCATTATGCAGCCCAGCCACCTGGCGCACTCCGGTCGTGGACTCCCCAAGTTCTAACTCTGTTAAGACGTCAATCTGTAGGGAGGGGTCCACACCAAGCCCCCAGACTGGTGGGAGTGGAGGTGGGGAAGGAAAGAAAGAAAGAAAAACCTCCATCAAAACGCAAGCCTCTTCCTCCAGAACAGCAAAGAACGGCATCTCAGAAATAACCCTGGGAACTGAGGAAGAGAGGCAACTCCCTCCTCTGCCACGGAGAGCCTCACCTGAGCTGAACAGCCACGCTTTAAATAGCGGAGCACCTAGTCCCATTTCGGTGACCTACTTTAAACCCTTCTGGGTGCAAAGTTCCCCTAAGGCCCTCAGACCCTCCCGGCTCCAAGAGGAGCACAGAAAATTTTCAAGCCAAACCCGCCCCCTATGCCAAGCTTCCCACTCCAGACCTACTCCAGGTGGAGGAAAAGCGAGGTGTCCCCAGCCAACGGGGCTGCCCCGAGGCCCGCCGTCCCCTCACCCCCTGCCCCAGCTGGGCGACCACTCACCTGCTCCGAGACCGAAGACCAAACAGAACGTTCTCAGTAAGACCCGAGACTCCATGGTGTGGATCTGCTCAGTCCATCTTCTCCCTCTTTAAAAATAAAAATAAAAATTGAAGTGGTTCTTGGAATCAAGCGGGAAAATAGCGTTCGTCTCTCCAGCCTCTGCCTCACATTTACTGACCAGTAGGATTAGTACGATTTGGTTGCCTAAGAAAAAAAAGGAAGGACCCCCCAGGCACAGGAAGAACTTGGACCCTCCAATGCGCACATCAGAGCCAGAGCCAAGGCAGCGGGGCAGGCTGGGAGGGGGTCCAGGGGCGCGGGTTGGACTCGTCTGGAGGCAGCTCTAGGGCGGGGAGGGGGGCGGGAATGAGATCCGGAGCCCAGATAAAAGCAGCAGAAGGCACGCACACCCAGAAGAAGGGGGGCAGACCCAAGAAAGCCTGGGCTGGGGCGCCCAGCACCCGTCTGTCTTCCCGGTGCCCAAACCTGTTGTAAAGACAGAGACAATGGAGAGAGCGCCGGAGAAGACGCACGGAGGAGACCAGGCTTCTCGGAGGAGGGAGGGGCAGCCCGGGAGGCGGGGAGAGGAAGAAGAGGGAGGGACCGCCGAGGGCGAGGCCCGGAGCTTGGCGTCCCTCTCCCGCAGGGATCCTCGGTCTGCAAGCTCCGTCTGGGCAGCCCCGGAGTAGCTGCAGCCTCCACCCTCCTCCTTCCCTCTCTCCCTGGCCCGCGCAGTGCCAACCACCTTTGGGATCCAAAGATCTAATTCAAGGTGCCAAGTTGATGGGCGGTCTTTGCTCTGACCCCTTGATTTTGGGCGCGAGTCTTAAAAGACAGACGGAGAGAAAGGACCACCCAGCCGCAGAAGGCAAGGCTAGAACTGGACAAGCTCGCTCGCAGGCTTTTTAGGCAAAGGAAGGAAACCTGCGAACGGTCGTGCGTGGGTTCCGAAGCAGCCCCGGGAACTGGAGAGGGGACTCCCTCTCAGGGGCGCGCAGGGAAGGGCTGCCGAAGCCTGCTAGACTCCCAAGGTGGGCTGGGCGATGAAGGAAGAGACTGGCGGAGACTAGTGGCAAGCCTAGGGGAGCCCGAGAAGGGAGGTTCCCTGCCCGGGGCGGGGCGCTGGAGAGCTTCCCCGGCGCAGAGAGATCTGGGGAGAACTTCGCCAGCAACTGCTGGACAGCTCCGGGAACTCGGCCCCCTTGCCAAACAGCCGAACAGCCGGAGGTCAGGGCTCTAGATCTTCAGCACAAGCAGGAGGCAAGGGCAACAGAGCCAGCGTGCCTGCCCACACAGAACAGCAGAGTAGACGGACAGATAGAAAGATATGAAAGAGAGAGAAGAGAGCGAGAGCGAGAAAGAGAAGGACCTAACCTGGGAAGGAGAGAAACCCCCCCCCCCCCATTGCTGACCGTACTCAGGAACGCTCTCTACCCATCCTCTCACCAGACATGCGGGAACCATAACAGTGAGGTCGTTTAAGATCTAATCCGCCGCAGGGCACAGTATATTCAAGATCGATGGCACACAATATTTTCAACATAGCCCTAGAATTTTTAGGTAAATTTTGAATAATGACATTTAACTTCCATATTGAAAATGTAAGCGTTTGAAAGCAATTAAAATGTTAATCTAGACAAAGACAAAATGAATTTCTTAACTTTCCATCCATACGGGCAGATTCTGAGTTCTCCAGCAGGATCCTATAAAGATAGTTGCCAAAATGCACACTGGGTGGAGACTGGGGCTCCTGTGGAGCAGTTATGTACTACATGACACTGTAATGGGGTGAGGGGGACATTTTTAGCTTTGTCCTTGGAAATTTTCAGGAAATAAAAACAGAATCTGGAAGATTTTTCAAATTAATTTTTAATTATATCTCTGTATCAAATATTCTATTTATTGCAATAATTCTACTTCTAATTTTGTAGGCTTTGAGAAATATTCCAGTACTTACATGTATTAAAGTATTGTTGTATGAGTCCTCCTACATTTGCAAAACTGCACAAAATAAAACTGATGTAATGTAATTGAATTAATTCAAAGAATATTATTCATCAGGGAATTAAAGATCTTTCTATGGCATTACATCCAAAACATTGAATGGTAATATGTATCTACAAAAGTTCCATAAAATCTATTTTAAATAATCTCATTAAAGTTCTACTGCAAGATGAAATGAGATAGAAAAGTAAATACACAGCTACATACATGTTTATATGTAAAAGTTCTCCTAACCTACTTGCATTCTACCAAATCATAGGATCAGCGCTACCCTTCAGTCTCTTTCTCACCGGTGACACGAGGAACGCTGGTGGTTAGCAGGCTTGCCTCTAGTTAGGGCAGGGGCTCTCCACCTGGGCAGGGGTTTTCGACCTTAGAGTCACTGACATTTTAGGTTGGGTGGTTCTTTGTTAGGCCTGTCCGGTGCCAGGTAGGATGATTAATGGTTCACATGGTCTCTACCCACTAAATGTCAGTATTTTCAGTATTTCATTTTATCTATACATCTTTTAACTATACCTTTTTCTTGTATAACTTTTTAAATTGGTGTCGTAAGACTGACAGCTATCACAGTGGAGGGAGGCCGGGGGCTGGATGAAAGAAGGTGAAGCAAAGGATTAAGCAAAAGAAAAAAGAAAAAAATATATATGACACACAGACACGGACAACAGTGTGGTGATACCAGAGGGAAGGAGGGGTGAAACGGGGCGGGAGGAGACTGTCCTTGGGGCGATGGGTGCATGACGCCGTGTGCAGACGGTGTTTTATTGAGTTGTACACTTGAAACCGGCATGGCTTTGTGAACCAATGTCACCCCAATACGTTCAATAGAAAATAAAATAAATTTAGGTTTCTCTAGCTACAAAAATAAAGTGAAATAAAACTAGTGTTCTAGGGAAGAAAATATACTACTTAAGTGTTTGCCATCTACTTAAAAGTCCGTATGCTACCACTTCAATTGAAATACAGAAACTTTACATCCACATTGGTCCCTTTATCCGCATCCCTTTATGCTGTGATTGTCTTATGTGTTAAATCAACATACACTGAACCTTTCTTTGGACAATGTTAAAATTTTTGCTTGCAATCATTTCGGTGGGAATAATAATTCCTTCCTTCACTTCCCACCTCTCTCCTCCCCTCCACAAAAACATGTCTACGTCCTAATCCCAACAATCTGCGAATGTTATTTTACATGGCAAAAGGGACTTAAGGTTGCAGATGGGATTGTGACTGCCAATGAAGTGATCTTAAAATAGGGAGATTAGCCTGCATTAACTGACTGTGTCCAGCCTAATTGCTAAGGTTGCTAAATGTGGAAGAGGGAGGCAGGAGAGAAGGTCAGAGTAGTACAATAGGAGAAAACTTTGTCCTGCCCATGAAGATAGAAGAAAAAAGGGAGGCTAACAGCCAAGGCACATGGGCAGCCTCTAGAAGCTGGGAATGTTGAGGAGAGGGATTCTTCCCAGTCACCTCCAGAAAGAAACACAATGGTGCCAACACCCTGATTTTAGGCCAGTGAGGTCTATTTTAGACTCCGAAACTACAGACCATAAGATAATAAGTCTGTGCTGTTTTAATCCACTAAATTTGTGGTGGTATGTTTCAATATCCACAGAAAATAATATCATTACTTACCATGTAATAAAAAGGTCAGTCAAAATGGTAGACTGTGTTGACCCTGAGAGGCTCCCCTTCCACCATGAATGCATATCAAAGCTAAATAGAATGTTCAAGAATTGTTCATTCATGTAGAGTTTTAAATTTACAAAAGAAAGAAGGAAAATCTCCAGATGCTAAGGGTAAAAAGAGGTGGCTGGGGATTGGTGAAGAAAGGAGTGGTTGGTGCGATCTGGGTGGGAGAGGGTGGGACATGGGCTTTCCGATTCAACAGGGACACTGAGACAGTGGGATGGGATTTTAACGTTCACACGAGAACTGAAACGATGGGACATGGCCAAAGCCAGAAGACATGAAGATGTTGCTGACTCCTCTGATTAAAAAAAGGGAACTTTGCAGGGTTCTACTATTTTTAAAAAATGAAACTTTAAAAAATGTGCACATTGGACTAAAAACAGACAAAAATTCTGGCCAGCTGCATGGGACAATAGGTGGGAAACACCTATAATAAATGTCAAATTCCAAGCCATGCTACTTGTCCCTTGAAGGTACAAGGTTAAAAATTATAGTCACCACCAGTATAGAAATTACATTCTAATAAAAGGGTCAGTTCACAAAGAAGACATAACAATCCTACATGTGTACACACTGATAGCAAAGCTTCAAAACACAGGAAACATTCACCCCCGAGAAACAGCAGCAGAACTGGAGGTCTAACTAGACAAGGGCACAACTATACTCAGCAACTTCTGCCATTCTGCTCTCACAATCAGTGGAAGTCTCCAGTCCCCGTCTGTCTCAATGCCAAATTCCTGTTGACATTTAAAGAATAAAAGACATCAACTATCCACAAATACTCAAGAAAACAGAAGAGGAGGGAACACTTCTCAACTCTTTGTGACACTAGCACTGTTACTCATACCAAAACCAGACTAAGGTGATACACAACAACAACAAAAAAAAAACTAGAACAAAAACAAAATATAGCTTTTGAACATGAGCACACAGAACACATCTTTTAAACATAATGCAAAATCTTCAAGAAAATATTAGCAAATCAAATCTGACAATATATTAAAAAGTAGTAAACTACAGCAAATTGGGATTCCTCCCAGGAATCCAACATTGATTAATATTTTAAAATAAACCAGTGCAATACACTGCAGGTACAAGCTAAAGAGGATAAATCACATAACATTAATTGATGTAAGAAAAGCATTTGACAAAATTCAACAAGTATTGATAAAATAACTCATTGCAAAATAAAATTTGAAGGAAACTTTCTCAATCTAATAAAGGACATTTTAAAGCATTCTACATTAAGAAGATAATTTATTGGAGGTTTCATTTAATAGAATCAGCCAAGAGAAAGAAATAAAAGCAATTTGTATTGCAAAGGAAGAAATAATAATTTCTCCCTTCCCATAATGATTTGGTCATCTACATTTTAAAATTCCCAAAGCATCTAAGAAAAAACTATTAGAAGGAGTAAGTTACTTTAGTAATGTTACAGAATATAAGGTCAACATATATAAATCAATTATATCTCTATATACTAGCAAGGAATCGTTAAAATATAAATTAAAGTACCATTTATAAAGCATTATGAAATATTGAATACTTATGGAACACTCTAAATATAAATAAGATTTTACACTGAAAACCTCATCCTCATCACTATCTTATAACTATTGCTGAGTGAAATTAGAGAAGACCTAAATAAATAAACATATTTATCATTGTCATTAATGAAAGATAATATTCATATTAATCTACAGTTTTAAGATAATCCCAATAAAAATCCCAGTAGGCTATGCCTTTAGCAATTGACAATCTGATTATAAAAACTTATGTGGAAAAGCAAAGAAAATTAAAAACTCAAAACAATTGAAAAAGGGAAAAATTGGAGGATTTCGACTGACTTTGAGAGTGCACGGTAAAGCTGTGGTGGTCAGATGGCGTGGTGGTGGGATGAGGACAGAGATAGCAATTGATGGAACAGAGTAAAGAGCACAGGAATTGACCCACATATATATGCCTTTTAACTTTCAAATTATTTTAAATTAAAGTTGACATTCAATATTATTTTGTATTAGTTTTAGGTGTACTGCGTAGTGGTTAGACAATCATATACTTTACAAAGTGTTCCCCTGGATATTTCCAGTACCCACCGGCACCACAGAGCTGTTACAATATTACTGTCTGTATCCCCTATGCTGTACTGTACCTCCTCATCGCTATCTTGTAACTACCACGTCCCTTCGCCTTATTCACCCAGTCCCCCAAGACCCCACCCCTCTGGCAACCACCAATACAGTTGCTGTGTCTATGAGTCTGTTTGTGTTTTGCTGGTTCATTTATATTGCTTTTTATGTTCCACATATAAGTAAAATCATATGATATTTGTCTTTCTCTGACTGACTTATTTCACTTAGCATAACACCCATTTAGCCATTTAATTCATATGCATTTAAAGTAATTGTTGATAGATATGCCGTCTTGACAAGAACCCAAATGTTCCCATTTTTGCTTAACTGATTTTTTTTAAAAAGGCAGCTAGATATCTCAATGGATAAAGAATAATTTTATAACAATGACATTTTAACACCTGGATATCCAAATTGTAAAACTATCTGGAAGCTTCTTAAAAAGTAAAATACTCACTCTTACGTGTTTAATGAGTAAAAAGAGATCTCCTCACAAGACTCGTTTCCGAATGTTTGTCGTAGCTCTACTCATTTTAACCAAATATAAAAACATTCCAAATGTCCACCCACTGACAAGCCAGTAAGCGAAGGATGGTGATTCCTGCAGTAGCACACTGCTCAGCGACAAGCAGCAGTGAATGACCAGTGCGTGCCACAGCCTGCTGCTGTCACTCGTCCTTGCCTGCTCTAAGACCTGGGATGATCACGACGAGTCTCCCAATTCTTTTTTTGTTCCCTTTATTTTACATTACCAGCCACCAGAGCACCTCACTTTCTGCTCCAGGGCCCACAGCAACGTGACCCAGGCGTGTTTCATGGACCACACGTTCCATGCCTCCTCAATCCCCATGCTGTTTGAAAGGGCCTAACACTTCAAGACTTTGTTTGTAAGTTTTGTTGAAACAATGGGACCACAGAAAGTAACAGAATAATCCTGAAAGTATCGTTGGACTAGAAGGATACAGAAAGATAACAGGAGATATATAATATTAAAATAGCGAACGGAAACAGTATAAAAGAAAAAGAGATTAGAATAAAGGAGTATCTCAAAATGAGAATGATTACATGCGGTGTGGGAGAAGACGAGGTAAGTAGGAGAAGAGAATTTACATAACAAAGGTGACTTCCCCCCAAGGCGCACTGTACCCACTTGTTGAGAGGAGAGGCTAAAAACGATGTCCACTTGGGACATGGGAATTAGTGAGGTTTTAGTCAATGTTCTTTATATTTTCCACATACTCTGAACTACTCACAAAATGCAACTGAAACTCTAAGAAAATAAGTGGTGTTGCTTCAGACACAGTGCTAAAGGCAGCATGGTGAAAGTAACAAGCTTGGAACTGGGTCGGGAGCTCTGGGTCAAGGCCCTGTCCACCTTGCTCCTGAGCCATATACAACCGCCATGCACCTGTTATCTGGCTAGCATAACTAAAGTCTCTCCATCACAGTGCTGCTGAGGGTCCAGTCCACTTCAAAAAGTGCCATGCAGTATGTAAATGCTAGCTGTTGCTGTTGTGGTCACATTAAACTATGCCACATCAGGTTTGGCCTGTTTCTGTCATTCCCCTTTGTGATTTATTCTGCATGATGCAAAATAGTGGTAATCAAAATCAGTCCATAGAAAAAGGCAAAGAAAACTGGAAATGTGAATATAGGTAACTTAGTAGCACTGATACACCTTGAAACTAATATAATGTGTTATGTTAATAAACATTATATTATAATGGTGTATGTGAATTATACCTCAATTAAATAAAAGCATTGTTAGCTAGTGAGCTTTGTTGGTTTAAGTATACATATATTAATATAAAATACATAATATATTTTACCTAATTAATATAAATATACACACACACATATAGTGTTCTGAACACAAGACTGTGTTACTGGCTTACCGAATGTTTTCAGTCTCCAAGAGCCGTGAGTCATCGGTTTGAAAACTTAGCCCACCGTGCAGCTCTTATTTTTAACTGCCAATAGACAGGCAGAGAGAGCGCTGGCTGTTCTGTCGGGAGCTGCAGTACTTAGTGTTCATCGGAACAGAATGAAGCACACGTGGCCCCAGTCGGTCTGCCAGCTTCTGGCCTTGCTTAAGGTGTTCTATTAAAGGACAGGGCTTTGTCTAATGTTCAGAATCAAACCCTCCCCTGAAAGGCTAAAGGCCAGAATATTCTCAGTGATATCCAGAAACCAGCTCCACTTATATCAGATTTTTTCCTTCATCCTATAAACCTAACTCTAGTAAACATAGAAGTCATTAAAAATTCCATTTTCAAAAGAAGATTTTTATTTGATTCTGCCTCTGCTATCATCAAAAATAATTCTCTTTTTATAAGGTTATACACTGTGAATACCTTAAAGGAAATTTATTACATTCAGGCCTCAAGACACAAAAATTCAAACTCTTTCCTGACTCATCACATAATTCTTGCTAGTGCTCAGCTACTGACATTAGAATCTTTTTTCTTTCTGATGAACGTGTAGTTTCTAGACAGAAGGTCCAGACCAGGTTTCCCAAATCCACAGCTTGAGAACAAGGGTAAGTTTAGGTTAGTATTTTAAGACACGGTCAGGGACCCAGGCTCAGCAGGGTTTTGGCGGAGTGTCTATTCACATACATAATCAAATCTTCTGACAGGACGAAAGAAGTCAGGAGTCTGTCACCCTGCCAGGGCCAGCCTCTGACTGCATGTCCACTGTCTTTGCCAAGGGCTGCAGCTGAGGATGCAAACAGAAAGACAGAGCTGCTGAGCGCGCAGGTGAGTTGATGTGTGAGAGGTGCAGGAATGTCCAGGTCATCCGTACTCTTTCCCTCTGACGCTCACCATTCGCAGTGCCAAGTAACAGACTTGGGAGTGTGGCCGTGGTGCATAATCACATAAGAGGAAAGTTTAAAAACTTCTTATTTTGCAAACCAGCACACAGATAGGTCAAGTAATTTGTTCAAAATCACACAATTAATTAATTAATTAATTCCAGAGCTAGCACTTAACCATTCCCGATTACTCGTTTACTCAAAAGATATCTGTGAATGCCCAACTGTGTGACAAGCACCATGCTTCATGCCTCCACTCAACAAATCTCAAATGAAGACACAGGCACAATTTTATGAAGAGTCACAGACTAATCTAAAAATATAACTACTGCCTCTAAGTCTTCCCAGGAAGTGGGGCACCGCCTCCCATGGACTTCACATGAAGGGGTAGGTAGGCCCCGCCTATACCGCTCCCCCACTCACTCTGCTCTAGTACTTCGTGTGTGCTCCTCAAACCATCCAAACAGGCTCCTTTCTCAGAAATTTTGCATATCCTTTTTTTTTTCTATCTGGAATACTGTTCTCTTACACAACTGCTTCATTTCTTTCAAATGTCACCTTCTCGGTAGGGGGACCCAAATGACCCTATTTAAAATTGTAACCCCCCTCCCCACTTAATATATGCAACACTCCCTATCTCCTTTCTTTGCTTAATTTTACTTATTTCTATACTTAGTGTATGTTTCCTTATTTCCTTCCTATGTCCCCCAACTCCGGGAGATAAGCTCCATTTTTCACAGGTTTTATTCACTTCTCTATTCTTAGCACTTACAGCAGTGACAGGGATATTGTAGGTGTCGGTATTTATCGAATCCAAGAATAATGTATAAAAATGCAGCTCGTATGTGTCTGGCATAGAGTGAGCAATCAATAAATGGTAGCTATTATATCTTAGAATTAACTAGAGTGTAAGTATACAAGCTATCGATCAAGGGGGCATAATTCTCCAAGGCATGCAAAATCTCCTCATTAACTTCTGCAGAACACTCTGCTGAGTTGCTGAGATACGGCAAAAGTCTGCCTCTTGTATCTTTAGATCACTACTGCATATTCAAAATGGGTTCAACAAATGATTTTTTTTTTTTTGCTGTTAAAACAATTCAGCAAAATAAAATTCTGGTTTATTGTTGGACAACATGATTTCACATATACATCAAACAGACTCCCCCAAAATAATAAATAAACAGCAACTTCACAGACAAAAAAAGGAAAAATTAACTTTTTATCATTGGCCTTTTTAACCATCTCTTACAAAGCAACTACTTATAGTACAGCTAAGCATATACACAAAACATTACTCAAATCTTCGGAATAAGATTGTTTTGTTGTTGTTGTTGCTTTTTTTTCTTATTAGGTTTTTAATGGAGATCTAACTTTCTGAGTAAAACCTCCTGTGCAAAATTTACAGCAGTTTTATAACATAATTTCCTTAGCAACAAATAGAAATTAACAACTTATTTTCACTTGTTATTTATCTCAGTATTTCAGGTTGTTATTGATTATACATAAGAATATACCTCAGAATGCCTCCAACTTTGGATAAAGCGCAAACATACTTTCTCCATTTTCTTCAGTTCCCTCCCTCTCCCACAGCAAAATGTATCATCATGACTGACAACTATTTTGCCAGTATTACAGGTATATCTTTCAACTTTTTGCTTTTCTACTCCTTTTATCCACACATCTAATTATTTTTTTCTTTAGCTTGGCTATTGTAGTACAGTGTCCTTCCATAGAAATGCAATTTTAATGGACAAAACTCAGGTATCCAAAAAATGTAACTTTATTTTCTATACCTCATATTCATCTTAAGGCCTTGCTTGTTTTCCTGGTGAAAGAATGACTACTTTTGTCCAGTGCACTGGTGAAGAGAGCTGACTGTGGAGTACCATATGTCAGAGAGTATTCTAAGAAAGTTGACTCACTGATTCTCAGAACGGTCCTACGAGGTACCCATTCTACAGATGAAGAAAGTGAGGCACAGAGAGGTTAAATAGATAACTGGTAGTCGTGGAGCCGGGATTCAAACACAGGCAGTATGTCTTTGGAGTTGATTCTCTTGACCACTCCACTATAGCTATCTCTTTTAAAAGTTGCTAGAAAACCTATCTACTGACTTCCAGGCAGATTTATTATTTCTACTTTTTGTCAGGTAATTTCCAGTTTAATTCATGTCAAAGTTCTTCCCCTCAATATCTTTGCCTCCAAAGGTGCATACATTTCACCAGGATGGTAGTAGAAAAGGCATCTTTCCCATCATCGCCCTTCCAGAAAAGGGTGTGCTATTTACTGGTGTGCAAACTCCCCTTAACATGTGCCCCTTTACCCTTCTGAGCTGTTCCTCACTCAGAGGACACCATTCTTGTTCCCTCTGCCCCGCCACCCTGGCCACAACTTTTAGAGTTTAATGAATCTACCTGCTATTCAAGTACCAAAGTCAAGTAGAATGAAACCAATCATTGAAGCCAGGGAAGACCTTCCTAAAAATCAAGTTTGGGCTAGCTCACGTAAGTAACTGAAGCCGTGGAAGGAGATCTTTCTAAAATTCTGCATGTTCCAGAACCTGGCGGGTCTGTATGTATTACTTGCTCTCCCGGAGAGATGATGTTCTTGAAGCTGTCCTGCAGGAGGACATCCTGGTGAGGGGACCCTGCTGTCAGCTCTGACGCTGCAGGAACCCAGGTGCACCAGGACTATCTCCCTTAAGACCAAAGTCTTTTATGTTATTATTATTGTGTTAGTGTCACCATCATTGTTGAATCTTTGTTTGTTCTTAATTTGTTAAGTGGTCATATGTTACTGTTCTCTGAAAATTTTCTTTTTATTTCTTTTTTTAAAGGTTTTATTTAGCTATATTTAGACAGAGGGTAAGGGAGGGAGGAAGAGAGGAAGAGAAACATCAATGTGTGGTTGTCTCTCACATGGCCCCCACTGGGGACCTGGCCCACAATTCAGGCATGTGCCCTGACTGGGGATTGAACTGGAGACCTTTTGGTTCACAGGCCAGTACTCAATCCAGTGAGCTATGACAGTGAGCTCTCCAGTGAGAGAGCTCACTGGACAGTGAGCTCTAATCCAGTGAGCTATGAGCCACTAGCCATGGCTTCATTTTATTCTCATGACAGATTATTTTTCCTCCTGTGGGTCAGGATTCTACACAGGAAGCACTTTTGCACTGGATGAAAAATTCTGCAATAGCAAGCTTGCATTTAGTCATGGCTGCACACTCAGGGCCTAGCGTAATGCCAGGCAGTAAGTTTGGGGCTCAATGCATATTTGTTTAAATAAGTTACCATGGAATTTCCTCTCCCTCTTATTCATGTGCTTAAAATGTGGTTTTATACCCTGCCTTGTGAGAACCTCAGAATGATATACTTCACTAACTATACAAATATATTTGTTGAATATGTTGCAAAATACTCTACAATTTAAAGACTGAAGACTTGTTTTCAAAATATGTCTTAGTAATGGAATGAGCTTATTCCAACAGCAGATTCACAAGGCTTTGGTAACTGTTCCATACTAGGTGAGTCACACAGCAAATTTGTGAGGCTACGGCTCAGTTGGGAACTCTGGGTGTGGTTGGGAGGAGGATTTTGTCCTTTAAAGATGTGAGCATTTGAAAAAGGGATGGTTATGTGAAGGGATCATTCACTCATGTACCGATCCGCAAAGGTACACGAGGGAGCGAACAGTTCAGTGGAAGTACTGGAGTAGAGGTAAAATATCAGCAGACCTACAGCATTCCAGATTTCTCCTGCCAGCTGGACAGGTCAGAGGAACCTCTCTGTCACCATCACCAGGCCACCACCCTCATCACAGTCACAGAAATATCTTAACACATGAAAAGTCCTTACCACATTTCTAAGCCCAGTGCTTAAGCTTAAAAGCTTTCATGGATTATTTCTCCTAATCATCACAATATCTTTATAAAATAAATACTATTATTATTACCACCATCAAAGGATTACAGATGAAGAAACCGAAGCACATAGAAACTAAGTCAGCTGTGTAAGGTCAATGTTAGGTACCGCAGCACAGCTGGACTTTGCATCTTAACAATTTGATTCCAAGACCCATACTCTATTTTTTAAACCTCATAATTCTAGAGAGAACATTAGTTTAACTCATTTGGAAAATCACACACCGAAGAAACATACATAGCACTGCCAGAGTCAGCACATGTGCTACTGGTATGCTGGGACTGCCGCAACGGATTACCACAGACCGGCTTGAGACAACGGGAATTTATTCTCTCCCAGCTCTGCAAGCTAGAAATCTGCAGTCAAGGTGATGGTCTGAAGTCTCTAGGGGAGGATGCTTTCTTGCCTTTTTCAGCTCCTGGCAGCCTCGAGTGTCCCTTGGTTTGTGGCCGCTTAACTCTAATCTCTGCCTTTAAAACACAAATTCTTAATCAGTTCCTTCTATTGAACCCCTCTGAGCCTCAGTTTTCTATCAGAGATAAAGTTAAATGCATTAGTTCCTTTGGGGCTCCAAAATTCTATTATTCTATATAAAACAAAACCAAATTGACCCTTCACGTATTTAGAGATTATACATAATCATATGATTATTATTTTGCTAATAATAATCTAGCATACAAGGACATCCCTCTCTCCAATGACAACTACAAACAGTATTACACAGCATTTGCAGGGTCTGATGTGTACCTCTGCACTGCTCAGAGCAGGTAGAAACCATACATCAAGAGTGCTTGCAGAGGGGGCACTTGGACCATCTGAGACAAAGCTGGCTACAGGCTTTGAGACTAGCTGTGCTCCCATTCCAAGCATCTCAACTAGCCTGCCTGCTGGGGTCTCCCAAGCCTCCTAATTGTGAATGTCCACATAGCATCCTAAAGAGAAAATAACAGCTATTATTACAAGTTTCAAAAGCTTCTTCCTGTCATTAGGACAAGGTCTAAAATCCCACACTTACCTACAGAAGTGTTTCTCAAATTATCTGTGGCGACAGACCAATTTTCTTACCCAGTTTCATTAAGCAAACTAATTTTTAATCTCTAGTTCTTGTGAATCAAGAGATTAGAGATTTAAAATCTTATGTTTTTAAAGTATAATAAAATGAACTTCTAGAAAAATAAATTTTGAGAGACACAGAAACTCAGCAGACATAAAATTACATTTCAATAAATTTAATCACAACAAACCTAACAGGAAAAATTACGGAAACTATATACACCATTTACTGAAAGCATTCATGTAGGAGATTAAAATGGAAAATTGCTGATTATACTCATAAGTTTTGTCCTTCACAATCATAAATAACAAAAAGTTATGAAGAAAACAGAAATCCCCTGTATTAAATTGCTTTATGCACACTTTGAACGAACACTGTGCGTCAATAGTTGGGCTTGTTCTTTGCTCGTTAACTTGTCTGGGTTGGACTGATGATAATGCCGCTCTCAGGGGACCACACACATCTATGTTTTGTTTTACTAACGTACACAACCGAAAAATCCGTCTCGCAAAGGAATATTGACAGGAATGAAAGAAAAGGAATTACCATAAGCTCAGGATATTTGTCTTTAATTTTTACCTAAAGTGAAGCAAATGATGCTGTGTGTCGAGAAATCTATCTTTATTAGTAAACAAAGATAACAGTTTATCATTAAAGTTGTTAAATTATATCATCTTTCAAAAATTAAAAAGGATACCACATCCACTATTTTTTCATGTGTGTACCTCCTTTTGATACAAAATGAATTCAAAACATTCTATCAGATTTGTATGGCACTCACAGGTGTGCAATGCCAAGATCATCAATTACCCCACTGATACTTTTTGTTAAATGATGGAACATGTCATAACAATCTATAGAAACTGCTCTTCCAAGCTTCTAACTCTCAATTTTCCCTTCAGCTTTATGTATTATTGGGATACATTTTGCATTTCTCCCTTCTATAGATGTACTTAGATCACTGAAAATATCAAAGATGTCAGATATATAAATAAATCTCTACTGTCCAATTCACAACTTTAAAGTGCTAGAATAAAACTAATTTCTTATCTTGCAGAAAGACTGAGTTTCTTTTGCTGTTCCAACATGCTCAATAGAACATTTCCTTCAATAATCATTAAACCTCAGCATGTAAAAACCGTTGCTTATGATCAGCTTTCATATTCTTCACATCATCACATAATAAAGAGAACAATGAAGAATCTAATACATTAGCATTCACGTGACTCACAATTTTTACTATGTTGCTAAGCACATCATCTAGTTCAGCTGACATTTTTCTCATAACGTGATTTTCTTGATGAAGGAAGCTATGTGGTAAATTATAAGCCTCTTAATCTGAATATGTATTCCAGAATGCTTTTCTATTATTGTGCAAAAGCAGCTAGATTTTCTGTACTATGTCATTTATTTTGTCTGGCAAAGCCTTCTATCTCTCACTTTGCACCAGCACTCTCATCCCACACCCAGCCCGATGAACTTCTAGTCATCTTTCAAGACTCACATGAGTATCACCTTCCTTACACACACACACACACACACACATACACAAAGAAAGCTAGGATTAGATACTCCCATTTCTCTACCATACTCTTCAAATCCATAGCACTAAGCACTCATCTCTATTGTAATGCATGTAACATCATTTTTACACAGTTGTTTATTTGTCTATCTTCACTCTACCTAGAATGTATCTCCCTTGAGGGCAGGAATACCGTTCCCTTTTGAGGGTCTAGAACCTGGTTTACTACCTGATCCAGTGTGGATTTCAGTGTGTTTGCTGCTGTGGTGAATGAATAAGGTTTATACCCATTTCCCTGGCCATTAGAAATCCATAGGGTGGGGAGTCAGAGGAGGGTGAGAGGGGAGTTGATAGGAATAAAAAAGAGAATTGGGTGAAGGACAGAAATTAGGCCAGATGACAGTAAAAGGAACTCTCAAGGGTGAAGTAAATGAAACGCAGATATGTGAGAGAAAAAATAGGTAAGAAAAAGGAGGCACAAAAGATCATTTTCAAGGTATTACAAAAGATGCTTTAATGTACTATGGAATTTTATCTTTTTACTTGCCTTTCTTTTTCTTTTCAGTGTCTGTGTTCTTTTGCTTATTTGTTTATTTGTTCAACAATCATTCTTTGAGAATCTACTCTATAGAAAGCATTGTGGTAGGTTCTGGAAATACGAAGCCAGAGAGCCGAGCTGGTATGCAGTAGTTACGATGCTGCATGACAGGAGCAGAACTAGAGATTCACAGAGAATAGAATAAGGGCGAGGACGAAAACATTTAAGCCCCCAGACCCTGCATATGTGCATGTGGATGCTTTGGCCTCTGAGTCAACATGGACTAGGAATGTGTCTGTCCTCAGCTCCCAGTGAAACGCTCTGACTTAGTATTTTTTTCATGTTTCTCAGTGTTTATACTTAGAGTTTTGCCTATAATCAAAATTAATAAAAACAAAAATATAAGACTTTTCTACTTTATTATACCTTCTTAAACTAGCCAAATAGGTAAATGATTTTTCACATTTCATAGATTATTTTTTCATTCCCACTTTTTGGTAGCAAGCAGATAAATTCTTCCCTAATGTAGCCCTAATCTAATAGAGAAAGTACTGACTTCTGATTTATTAATTTCACTTTGATGACATTTTTCCTTGAATTTCTGACATATTTCATAATAGCCTAATGGAATATATTTACTTTAACTTGATTTACTATCATCAATATTTGCCTTACTGCCATTTCTGTAAAACTTCAAAATTTGATATCTGAAGCCTTCGGCTAAGTGTGTGATTTTAAAACTGGTAATCAGATGATAATATATCATAATTATAATTTATAAATCCTATTCATTTAACAGGGGTTAGTTCCCATCTGTCAGAGGGGAGCGGGAGGGGGCCTGGGAGAAAAAGGTGAGGGGACTGAGGAAGAACAAAAAAGCCCTCGTGGACAGCAGTGTGGTGATTATCGGAGTGAAAGGGGGTGGGGGTAGTGGGAGAGGGTAAAGGAGGGGAAATGGTGATGAAAGGAGACTTAACTTGGGGTGACGCACTAACACAATAAGATATATAGATGATGAGTTATAGAATTGTAGCCCTGAAACCTGTGTAATTTTATTAACTAATGCCACCCCAATAAATTCAACAAAAAATAAAATTAGTGCATACAAGACAACACATATTTAAGAAAATAAATAAATAAATGCAAAATAAACATTTAAGTTCATCTTCCTACAAGTCAGATAAATGTCTAAGTTCATCCTTACACAAAAAGTTTAGATTTTAAAAAGTTACACCTCAGTTACATTCTGATTTCTAACATGGTAACATGATAGAGAAGCAGAAACTGAGCGTCCTGCATGTTGAATTTTCAATTAACTATTGATACTACTTGCTATGTTTTCATAATGCTAAGAGACTGTGCAGAGGGTCAATAACACGGAGGAAGCCCCTTTAGATAATAAGGACTCCTAGCTAGAACCCAGTACAGAGGCTGTGATGCCAAACATGAAATCCTGGTTAAACCACTGAGAGGGGAGCTAGAAGAGATAGTGAGCAGTAAACACACGGTGAAACGTGTGAGTCACAAGGGAGGTGGTGGGGGATGCTTGTGCTCACATTCGATTGGTTGGAGTTGGCCAGGGGAAAAGGCAGGAAGCAGAAAAAGTAGAAAGAAGCCCTGTAAAGAAGGGAAGTCTGTTGCTGCAGCCTTTCTCCTAGGCACTCAGAGAACAGTAGCAGACTAGGACCTTTGCTTTGGTGCTAGATGAGCATCATTTTCCATGGCGAGTGAGTATCAACTCTGCTCAAATGGTGATCTGGTGAGATTATAACACTGGTAAAGAGTCCTTAGTTCATCTAAGAGGAGCAGACTGGAACAGTTGAAATACAAAGAGGAAATCCCACTTTGTATCTAAAATTTATATTTATCTCAGTCTTGCTTAAAAAGTTTTTCATTTTCTGCATGTACTTATATAATTGATTAGTATTCATACCAAGAATTAAATAAGAAATACATTTTTGCAGGTAAATGCAAGATCACGGTCTGATCTAAACCTCCATGACACACACAGGGAGGGAAAATTTGTCCTGCGACAGTCACTGTCCCAAGTAGCAGGATTAGAAGCCCTGAAGCCATAGTCCTCAACTGCTTTTAACTCATGTTTCCTGTATAATTATGCACTCCAACAAGATTCTAATTTGTATTTCCTTGATTTTTTCTACAGTTTATTTATAAAATCATGTATCACCCCCTACCTTTAATTTGACACCACCAGCACCACCCAGGGGCGCATTCTCTCACCCTGAGATTCACAGCTTTAAAGGACCAGTCAGCCTTCCTTCAGCAGCGTTACACGGCCAGCACAGGTAGAGACGGAGTGAGCCCCTTGGTTGCGTTATCATCTAACATGTCTACACTGGTAAATACTCAATTTGACACATAAAAAAATAACACATCTATAAATAGAAAACATTTTGCCATATTTGGTTTTATAAAGTGCTCTAGTCTGATTATTTAGGCTAGAGAAAATAACACATTTAGTGTATTATGAAGAAAGGAAAAACCAAGGGCCTGAGATTTCTATTAAGGTCAAAGTAGGAGTTAAAATAGCAGTTGTAGTTCAGAAACATAGGGGCGGGGGCTATCGGGGCAGGTCTTAGTTTGGCTAAATCAGAAAGAAAGAAGATCTAATTTTTTAAAGGGTAAAAGTTGTGCCACTTCACAAAATTCACTTAACTAAGCAATTTCTGATGTTTGCTAAATATATATGCTAGTGTAAGCTAATATGAAATAACAGCAAAGTTTTTAAAAAGAAGAAAATGTATATTTTAGGTCAAGATATCTAGCTGAGATTAGCTCTGTAAGCTTCCTTAAATAAACTGACCAGAGATTTCTACCATCTCCAATTCTTAAGTGCCCTTTGTTAACAAATGATAGACATTAAACATAATTATAAAAATTTAGTCAAAATCAATTAACATTACTTAAAGAAATTCGATGGCTAAGGTGTACACAGGATTGGTAAAAGCTACAATGCTATATACTTCTAAGGGCGTGTGCTCTTAGGAAGGTGTAGTCTAGTTGCCAAGATATACATGCATACACATGGAAACTATTGGGCAAAGCAAAATGCAATTGGTTCTTTGAGAGTGATATTATTCAAAGTCCTAAAGGAACACAGGGGACAAAGGCAATAGATCTACCGAGAGACTAGGGAAATTTTCATGGAGGATGGAACGTTTGACCTGAACTTTAAAGTAAACAAATTGGTTTATAAAGGGCAAAAAGGGGGATGAGAGGTATTCTAGAAGGATGGTACATCAGAAGCAAAATGTTTATTCCCTCTGTGAAGAATGAAAACCTAGTTCAGATGCATAAGGTAGACAAGTAAGAGACAAGGATGGACAGGGAAGCGAAGCCCATAACTTTGAAAACCATAATGATTCAGGACTCTATTTCAAAGACAATAGGAAACCGCTGAAGGTTTTAGGCAGAAGAGTGACCTAATCTGAGAAAAACTTTTAAATGTCTTTTGTTCTCTTGTGCAAGTATATACTATCAACATGCTTTCATAAAAAGGCCCATCTATACAGTGCTGGTGAAGCCAGAATGTTAAAAATAAGCTATGAATCCTCTGAAACTTGACAAGATAATTGTAATCACCACCCACCAAGGTTGGCTGAACACCTGTCAGGGTTGCCAGCTCACAGAACACAGAATGAAATGCAGCAACTGCTCGTAACATTCTCAGAAACAATTAGAAAACCAATGAAGGTTCACACTTACAAAATAAGATGTAAAATAGAGGAAGAAGTTCAATGTTAAAACTTAGCATCTTCAAAATCTTGGCAAATATGTACAGTCAGGATCACTGGCAACAAATGGATGTAATGTCTATGGTTCTTGCGGATTACTAGCTTATAGACACAGCAAATCAAAAGACCAAATGTCATTTTAGAAAAAATATTTCATCGGATTAATCTCAAATATAAGGAAAATGGGAAAAAGCCAGATCAGGTCCTGTGACAGAAACAATGCTGTGTATTCAACAAACTCTATTACCTTTTATTCTAAAGAAATAACAAGAATACACTTCCCAAATCCTTTTGTTTAGAAGAACCCTTCACTGAGTCGCAGCTGATTGAATACGGTTGGAAGTAATATTCAGCACTGTTCAACACTCCTACTTCTGGCTCCCGGAACCTCCGTGTTCTGTCTCTTCCTGTGCGTGCTTGCGAGTTGCAAAAATACCAAGTGGAACGCCATGGCCACTGCAACCCAGCTGGGCATCTGCCTGCAGAGTGAAAGGTGTGGTTGTGGCTGCAGGCCTGTCCCTAAAGCAGGGATAGAGTGCTTACAAGTGGCAACTGATCCATGTTTCTCTTTCACACTGATGTTTCTCTCCTTCTCTTTCAATCTCCCTTCCCACTGCTTTAAAAATAAATAAATAAAATCTTTCAATAAAATATCCAGTGGAATGCTTTGAGACTTCTGAAGATTTAAAAAACAAAACATTGTAAAGCCACATGATGGAAGAACAGATCTCTGAATGGCTGACCGTGTGGAGGAGGGGCCTCCTCCTACCTCCCAATGACCTTCATTGGGTTATGGCACGAGCCAAAAATAAAAGCTGCTGAGACTTGCAACTGTTTGTTATACTCATTAGCATATCTGGACTAATACAGACTGCCAAAAGCGTACTCATATTTTTAAAATCATAATAAGTTATATACATTCTAATCTTCCTCAAAGCATTTTGAAGTGTTTTCAAATCTATAAATACACCCAAATATTTTGCTATAAATATAATTAAATTTCCAGGATACTAAAAAGTACAAGTTGGAG
Source organism: Tonatia bakeri (assembly GCA_004024845.1). Classification (NCBI taxonomy): domain Eukaryota; kingdom Metazoa; phylum Chordata; class Mammalia; order Chiroptera; family Phyllostomidae; genus Tonatia; species Tonatia bakeri. The sequence goes on from PVIA01006221.1 coordinate 44,821, forward strand.
AGAAATAATTTAAGGGAAAGGGACAAAATCAGTCATCATTACATTTTGAAACAAGGCAGCCTGCTAGGCCATTAGGGGTTTGGTTGCTCCACGGTGATTCCCCGGCGAACACGGCCCAGGGAGGGTCAGACGCAGTCTGGGGAGGAGACGAGAGGACCCTCGACAGGAAATGACTGGACCAAATATTCTCCAGCTTTATGAGTTACAAAGGTCTTACCTGTAAGACTTCTGATATAAGAATTCTGACTTTTTCCCATGCTTTTATGTAAAATTTTAAATATATTTTTTCATAGGATATTGTTATTCCTTCTAAAGCAGTTGTAATTCTCAGCTAAAATTTTCTCATTATGTATTTTAATATATTTTTAATCTTTTATAATTTTTTATTTTATGTGGCTTTTTTGTACTTTTTAAAATTGCCTTTTTGGTACTTTTTTATTGTTTTAAGCATAAACTCTCATAACTGCTTATATATCTTATCTGAGATGACTCTCATATCCAAATACATGTCTTCTGTGAGATAAACTTCATTTTACCAGTATAGGTTTTTATAGTGAGTATCCTGTGAAACCAGATTGGCCAAACACAACATAGGAGTCAGAAAAATGGGTAATAAATCAATGAATATAAATTCTTTCCTTAATACCTGTTCATCAGAGCACTGAAAGATCTTTAAGCTCTCTTTCCATGTGACTGTTTAAAATAAACCAAATTATTTCATATCCTCTAGCCCATATCATCATCAGAATAGCCTGCAATCTACAGATGGAGCATTAGCTCTCACAGCCCCCAAGAGGGCCCTTTGGTCTGAATCCTCACAATAGATGTCCCTTTGGTGTTATCATCATATGTACATTCGTTTAACAAATGTTTCATGAAGGTCCACTATGTACCAGACTCTGGTGATACATCAGTGAACAGAACAGACAAAAACTGCTGCCCTCTCAGTGGCTTATTTCAGTCGGGGGCAGGGCGAGGGAGACAAATAAACTAAATTAACTACGATTAACTGATTACACAGTATGTCAGCCAGTAAAAGCAGTATGGAAGTAATAAAGTAAGGGAGGGAAATAGGAAGTTGTGGAGAGGTTAAAATTTTAAACAGGGTGTTAGTGAAGGCCTCACAAAGACAGACAGTAGCGTCGAGGCCTGAAGGAGATAAGGAGGACACAGTGATGATATCTTAGGGCACAAGGGTTTCTAGGCAGAGGAAATGCCAATGTTGAGGTAGGAGTGCGCTGGACATATCCGAGGAACAGAAGGAAGATCCTGTGCAGCAGTGGTAAGACTGGGGCTCGGGGAGTGGGTGGGGGGCAGGGGGCGGTTCAAGGCAGCCGAGGTTAGAGACAGGACGAGTGGACAAATCACAGGAGCCCAGGAGTCACTGTAAGAACTTCGACTTTCTCTTTAAGTGAAAAATGAAGTCACTTAAGGATTTTGAAAAAAGAAATGATATTAAAAGACATGTTTAAAATGTTTAATTCTCTCCTTGACTGGTGTGGCTCAGTGGGATGGGCATCATCCCATAAACCAAAAGGTCCCGGTTGGATTCCTGGTCAGAACACGTGCCTGCATTGAGGGCCACGTCCCTGGCTGGGGGAGTGTTAGAGGCAACCAATCAATGTTTCTCTCTCTCTCTTTCTCCTTCCCTTCCCCTCTAAATAAATAAATACATACATACATATATACATAAAATCTTTAAAAAGTAAAATAAAATTTTTAATTCTCTCTGGGTTAATCTGAACAAAACAAAAAGAAGCTTGGATTATTACTGTAAAGGATCCAAGTTCATCATGGTGTATACTAGTTAGGAGTGGACCCTCAGGATCCAAAGTACTGGGGTTTAATTCCTAGCTTACTAGCTGAATGACCTTGAGCAAATTACTTAACCAGTCTATGCTGCATGCTTTGCCTGTGTAAAATGTGAACTATAATGGTTCCTCACTCAGAGGTTGTTCTGATGATTAGACAAATTGAGTAAGTTAGTATTTATAGTGTTTAGAATAGTGCTTGGCATATAGAGAGCACAATCTGGGTTTTGTTAAATACATAAAATAGATATACTGGGGTCAAGCAGACTGTTTTTATTTCCTTTCCCAAAGCATTTTACTGCACATTTACTTTGGGAAATTTTTGTAATAAATCAGTAGCCTGTTTAAATACTGGAGGAAAGGAGATAACACAAGGCCAGTTGGGCTCTTCCATAAGTAAGAAACGTTACTGAATCACCAATCCTTGCTCTAAGTAGCCAGCCATGGTCTCCTAGCTCTCATCATTTCCTCCACACCTGGTGGAAAAAGTCTGGATACAGAAATGCAGGAGGAAGATGCAAAGCTGACTTCCAGTCTCTGCCTACTTTCTCTTATTATTCAAATTTTCCAAAATTGGTATGTATTATTTTTATATTCAGAAACAAATGTTGTTTTAAAACGCTAGCTTTCAAACTAGAGTTAGAAACAAAGATGGATACAACAGAGAAACTTTTCTCCTTCTCAGTCTAAAAATAGTAGCCAGGGGTCATTGGCAGGTCGAGGAAGGATTAAGCATTATGTTTCAAATCAGAAATAGTTGTGAATTTACCAAAGAAATTCCACAACTTTTAATATGCTAAAAAAATTCATGAACATTAATATATTTTATACAAAACAGTATGATTCACAATGAAATTACAGCTGTTCGGAAATTTAGGTCACTGTATTTTCTTTATAGAATTTTAAAAAAGCGTTCAGCGTTACCTTAAAATTAAAATGATAAGAAAGAATTTAAGAACTCAAATTCTGAGGATTAAAACTAATAATTATTATTACAGACATTTAATAATAATACACATAGTCTAAAGGTTTTTATTTTCCTCCAGGTTGAGTAAAAAAAAAGTCTGTTCCCCACTTCAGTAAATGCTTGGTAAATCATTCTGATTGCTCAGGTTGAAAACTCAAGTCACGTTTTTCACAGCCCCCGTCCAGTTGCCCAGTATATCCTTTCTGCCTGCCTTCAATATACACCCAGCATGGAGCAACCTTACTGGTCTCCCTGCTAGCGTCCTTCCCTCCAGTGTGTGCTGAGTGAGCCCACTGCAACAAAGTCAGATGGCATCACTCCTCTGCTGAAAACCCCCAGTGGTTTCCCATCTTGCTTGAAGTAAAAGGTTAAGTCCTTGCCCAGCTTTCCGTGACCTGGCCCATGTTACCCCTCTGATCCGACTCTTCGTCCCTTACCCACTTCATCCTCCCTGGCCTCTTTACTGCTTCTAGAAGAAGCCAGTCAGGCTGTTCACTGCCCATGCTGTTCTTCTGCCTGGAATGGTTTCCCAGCAGATGCCCACATGGCTCATTCCCTCATCTCCTTTAGTACTTAGCTCACATGTCACCTTATCAAGAGGCTTTTCCCTGACCACTTTTTTAAAAATTGCAAACCACCCCCCAAATTATTTTGCACTGTCCTTCCCAGGACCTTCTCTACATAGCAGTTAACACCATCTGACATCCCATATATTTTCCTTATTTATCTTGTCTCTCTTCAATGGAATGAAAGCGTTTGTTCCCTGACGTTGTCCCAGAGGCTAGATCACTGCCCAGCACACTGTAGCTGCTCAGTAAATATGTGGTGGCTGTTAAATGGAAGCAGAGGTGTTGGGCAGGCTAGTGGATACACATTCCCAGAATCTGGAGAGCAGTGTGAGCTGGAGATTCAATTTTAGGAGTCACCAGTGACAATGGCATTAAAAATAAAGAAACTGGATAGATTCAGTAAAGAGGGAATTTAAGAGAACGTATCTTTATATTTGTTGAAAAAGCATAATGATAAAGAATATGCACTTTCTGCAGATTTCAAATTTTAAAACTGAAAGTGAAAAGGCAAAATATTTGTTCTAGCTGGTGTGGTTTAGTTGGTTGGAGCATTGTCCCGTAAACGGAAAGGTTGAGGGTTCGATTCCCATCAGGGCACATGCCTAGGTTGCAAGTTCCATCCCTGGTCTGGGCGCATGCAATCCCCAGTCCAGGCACATACAGAAGGCAACCAATTGGTTATTTCTCTCACATCAACATTTCTCTCTCCCTCTCTCTCTCTCTCCCCCTCTCTCTCTCCCTCCTTCCCTCTCTCTTTCTCCCCCCCCCTGTCTCTCCCTTTCCCTGCCTCCCTAACACTCCTTCCTTTTTTTCTAAAAACAATGAAAAAATGTCCACAGGTGAGCATTAAAAAAAAGACAGTATTTGTAACCATTTGCAGGACTTTGAATCAATAATTTATCATTGCTTTTTAATAGCAGTTTGCTTTATTTCATATTCAAGGTTACCTTCTCAGTCGAGGAATAAAGTGGATGCTTCCCATTCTTCTGTTTACCGTCTGATCCCAAACAACCACAGAACACTAATAAAGAAATGGAACACATGTAATGTGTTTCTAAAGAATTCCCATTCTAGTCTTCATCTTTTGCGACCATTTAATTGTAGTGGTGACTGGCAGAGCTTGCAGACATGTGGGAATTGAAAGTAATACACTTGAAGTAAATGGAGATTACAATTTTCTTTCCAATAATTTGAAACTTATTCTGAAGCTTCTTCCAAATATAAATGCAGAGCCCAAGGTCAGACAACACTTTACTGAGAATCAGCGATTAGAATGCAAAACAGTCTCCTCAAAGACTCTGCTGTCTGCATTTTGTAGAAACAGATGCAAAAAGTGGGGAAAATATTATAAAATAAACACTGCCACTGCTTGGTCATTTGTGCTAGTTATATCCATAAAGTTGCCAGCCCACTGTTCTCCTTAGGTGACATCAGTCACCAGTCCTCGAGACGTGTTCCAACGTGGTCAGACACCGTCGGGCTGAGAGACGCCTGCTGCATGGCAGCCCACAGCTTTTTCAAATACCTGTAATTCACACTCGCAATCCCCACGTTCCAAAACATAGTATTTTATCACCTACTATATTTAAATTTCTAAAATCTGCATTATATATTTCAAGGATGTCTAAATAGAAATTAAAGTACTGGAAGAGCCTGCGTAATTTAACGAGTAGCAGGAATTAGAGAGTGCTGACTCAGCAGATGATAGGCAATCCACAGGCCCACCAAACTCTGTAAAAACCGCCAACAGCTGCAGGTTTAAAGTTGTGAAGTTGAAGACATTGAGAAAGACATTAACATGTTATAAAGTAGACAAAGGAAATAAAATGAGGAAAAGAAAAAGTATAAAAAAGTGTAAGGGAAAATTGAAAAAACAACCTAAATAATAAGTGAAATAGAAAATCAAGTAAATGAAATGGGTTCAGGATCTAGCTGAGCTAAAAAGAAATTGTTACTAATCAACCATCATAGTAGGCTCACATTTTTTTAAGTGGAAACTATTATAGCAGAGACGGGGGGTAAATGAAGCAAAATAACCCTAGAATACTGTGGAAACTAATACTAAAAAGTCATCATTGTCAATCTTTCCCAGTGTTTTTTCCAATAAAACCTCCGGAGTGTTCTCTTCTCCATCACTTTTAAGCACTCCCACTGTATGCAGCATTATAACCACCAATCTGCCTTCCTTATCCCAACAGGCCAATTTTTGTGAGGTTTGTGTAGAATGCAGAAATCCAGAAAATGACAAAACTTCAGACCACTCAGGTTGACCCATTATAAATCATATTTAACAGTTACTGAATACCAGTATCATAGACTCACAGACTCAAAACAAAAGAGATTTTAAAGGTCTTCCAGTCCAACCAAGCATTCATCCTCAAACCCTCTGCAATATTCCTGCCAAACTGGGTTATTTTTACTGAAATATGTGGATTGACAGAGATGCCACTATTTTCCATAAAGGCCCTTTTTACCTTTAAACATCACTTCAGCCTGTTATTTACTCAATTCTTACATCCCTCAAACTAGACATTTCACTGGGGGCATTTATTGATAAGAAAACATAAAAACCCCAAAAGACTGGCACCTACTCTCATTTTGTTGATATGATTGGAGGAGCCCTGTGAACCGGCACACTTTCAAAGCTCCCCCAGTGATTCTAACATGCAGCCAGGATTACAAACATTGCACTAAACTAAGTTCACACCACACCACGGTGGAGTTTCTATTAGAAAGTATCAACTGACTTCATCTCTGTATCTTTCATCTCTGTAAAACTTTCACCTATTAGTCTCAGTTTGATTCCATGGTGATTACACAGTTAAATACAGTAACATTATAATATGAAGAGAGTACAAATCTTGATTTAAATTTAGACAGACAGGCCCTGAGTGAGTAAACTTCCTGAGAGATCTTGGCCAAATTGTCTGTCTTGAGTCTCATTTCCACATCTGTAAAAAGGGGATAATAGTAAGTAATCAGGAACTGAAGGATAGGAACTGAAGGATAGAATATATCCATGCGGCCATCACATTGCTACTGTGTTCCCTTGAGCCTTCTCTAGGTGAGTGTGGTAGACAGGCCTTAGGGTGGCCCCATGATTCCCATTCCTGGATGTTCACAGTCTGTCTAATGCTCTCCCCTTGAGTGTATGTGAAACTTGCTAACCAATAGAATATGGCAAAGATGAATGGATTTGGCAAGTATAATCAAGATCCCAAATGATTTGGTTTTGAGTTCATCAAAAGGAAGATTATCCTGGATGGGCCTGGCTTAATCAGGAACAGTTGAAAACCCTCCCTGAAATCAGAGATCCCAAGGGACAGAGACTCTCCTGTGGCCTTTGGTGAAGTGACAGTCATGTTATATTGTAGACTCTCATGCAGCAAAGAACTGTGAATGGTCCCTGGAAACTACAGGTGGCCTCTGGTGCCTCCAGCCAACAGGCACTGAAAAATCAGAGCCCTCAGCCATAAACTTTCAAGGAAATGAATTCTGTCAACAACTTCAGCAAACTCAAAAGCAGATGCTTTCTCAGTCAGCCCACTAGGTGAAAATGCAGTTTGTCAGACCCTGAGCAGAGAGCACCTAGTGAAGCTGTGCCCAGGCTCCTGAGCCATGGGAACCCTGAGACAAATACTAGTGCTTGGTCTTGAGCTGGTAAGCTTGTGGTAATTTGGTTTGCAGCAGTAGAAAACAAATAACATTTTTGTTTCAATGTCCGAAGTCCTTTCATGGTCTGGGTCACTCTACCCCGAACACCTCTGCTTTGATACATTTCCTTTAAAGCAACGTTTGCGGAAGTAGATGGAACCATTGCAGCAAAATTTATTCAGGCAAAACGCATCAATGAGATGTTGGTAGTCATAAAAAATTAATAAGAAACTTGAAATTTGTGATTAAATTTGATGATGCCATTTTTTATCCTAAGGTTCAGATCTTCTCTGTTGTATTAAAATGACATTCATTTATTAAATTGCTTTGCAAATGAGCCTCTCTTTCTCCATCTAGAAAGCAACCCATACGAAATCTAAAGCTTGTATCAACTCCAAGGTTCAAAAAATATGTTCTGGAGAGTTTTATAAAGTGAAACATTTCTATTGTTCTTTATATTAATCTATTATAGTTTATATTAATCTTGAGCTGCTTGTGTTAACTTCACACACACACACACATACCTGTATATGCACACATGTGATTGTGTACATTTTTCTGCCAATCAGAGAAACCTTAGAATCCTAGTTTTCCTCTTTTCATATTTGCATAGGCAAGTACATTTGAAAGTACCTTTAACCAATTCATATCCAAATACATTATGGAGCTTCCTTTCTCCATCCTTGCTCACTAATGATTTTATGTCAGACTATATGAATTGCCTATCTTTAACTTCCAAAAGCAGCCTTTCTATTAATAGCTTTTGTAAAGTGGCACACAGAGATTAACAGCACCCTCCTCTAACAGACTCCATGGAACAGCCATTGGTCTTCCCCTTTCCCCTCTGCAGGCAGTCCCTGATTCCCAGCGTAGAATATATTAAGTCCACATTTGTAGTTTCCACCTTCCTTATTGAGGGCATGAGCATATGACCCTAAAGGGACCTTACAAAGACAGTCAGCATGCTGAGAATGATAGAGTAAAAAGATAGAAAGAGCCTCAGGTCTTGGCGACACCACTCAGTCAAATAATTAACCGGGTCTTTGACCACCCTACTGCCAGATCTCTTCCAACAGGAGAAAATCAATGCCTTGTGTAAGCCACTCTGGAGGTATTCAGTTACTGATAGCTACAACATCCTAAATGATACATTTACCTTTCTCTAATAATTTTTTAACTTTCCTAAGCCTCAGTTTTCTCAGCAATTGAAAAAGGAAATATGAAAATATGGTCTTTCAAAAAGATCAAGTTAAGTTGATAGACAAATAGGGTTCTGGTTCCAAGTCCAGGGTGTGTGTGTTGGTGTATGTGTGTGTGTGGGGGAGGGGGAGGTCCCACACCAATGAGCAATTCTCAGAACACCAGCTGAGTGTCCTACAATTCAAGTCAATTCTGACACTATCTACCCAGAGATAGCATCAGATCCCACAGGTTAAGGGTTCAGTCCTAAAGACAGCCCCCCCAACCCACTGCAGACGCTAGTCACAAGTCCAGGCTGTTACCTATATTTCCAATCAACTGGCTATAAATCAGAGGTTCCCATGACTCATCCTTCTGATTCAATTAATTTGCTAGACCTACTTACCTACTCAACTAAAAGGATATAACACAGGGCCAGCCAAATGGAAGAGGTGCATGGGGAAGGGGCGCAGAGCTTCCATACTCTGTCCAGGAGCACCATTCTTCCAGCACCTCCACTTGTTCACCAGCCCAGAAGCTCTCCAAAGTACCTTTTGGGTTTCCATAGAGGCTTATTCTATAGACATGATAGGTAACCCAGTGGCCACTGGTGATTGAGTCAACCTCCAGCCCCTCTCCCATCCCCAGAGCCTGGGGGGTGGGACTAAAAATTCCCACCCCGTTGTCACATGGTCGGCTCCACTGGCAACCAGCCCATCCTTAGGTGTTCTCCCAAAGTTGCCTCATTAACGTAACGAAAGACTTTCAACAATCTCAACACTTAGAAAACCACAAGGGTTTAGGAGCTCTTTGTGCCAGCAAGGAGGACAAAGACCAACATATATTTCTTACTGTAAATCACAATACCACAGAAGGTTGTGAGAGGGGGCTCTAATCCAACCCGACTGCACCCTTGTGAAAAGGGGAAATCTGGACCCAGAGAAGTGGGATAAAACACCAGATGAGCATAAAGGTAGAGATCAGGGTACGGTTCTAGAAGCCAAAGAACATCAAAGAATGGTCAGCAAACCGTCAAACTCTAAGCAAAAGTCCCTAGGAAAACAGCCCTCAGAAGAAACTTCTGCCAATGCTTTGATTTTTTACTTCAAACGTCCAGAAATGTGGGGCCATAAATTTCTTTTGCTTGACATCCAGTTTGTGGTACTTTGTTACAGCAGCCCTAGCAAACTAATGCGTAATTTGATGGTAAAAATAAACCCAGTTCCAAAGGAACCCAAACAAACAAACAAACACAGAAAATAAATTACACTTTCTTCATAGTCATACATTAACAAGCTGATGTTTATTTTAATAAATGATTGTAGTATAAAACTATGAATCTCAAATTAGTCTTTACACCTAAAAACCTTAAGTCAGAAATTAAAGAATTTCTCAAAAGAAAGAAAAATATTCTATAGAGAAATAAAAAAGAATAATTTGGAGGGGACAATTTTAAAAGAATCTAAGGGAGAATTTTCAAATATACAAATGGAACAGAACAATAAAGAGGGTTAAGACACAAGTGTGCTTTGTTAATAAAATAATGAGCTCACAAATGCTAAAATAGATTAAGAAGATAATGAGACCTGAGAAAAGAATCCACTTGGACATATCTTTTAAACCTAAATTCTTTACAAAGAAATATAAATTGTTATATTTGCATATTTAATCAGTACATTTTAAGTCTTTCAGTGCCTTGAAATTTCTAACTAAAGAATTGTCAGTAAAAAGATGTGGAAGGAGATGCTTTGTATTGAATTTGAATATATTATTCATGTAATTATAACTTCCATGTAACAAAGGTTTCCTAATGTAGTCTCATCTAAAATTAATAGATATATACTCAGTGAATCCAAATGTTTAATGAGCTACAAGGTTTATTAACATTCCCATTTTATTTATTTTTAGCTTTATTAAAGCTCATCTAATGCCCACAGGCTTGTGATACACACATCACATAATAAAAAGACAAAATTAAATTTAAGTTCTCATGTAGCAGAGTTTCCTACAAAGCAAATGAATACCAACATGGCTGCCTTATTTCAGAATTTCCAGATTTAAAATCAAAGATTAAACTTCTTACCTGCTTCTAATTAACCTTGTATTTATACATAGAGACAGTGCAAATAAGTGCAAATTTACCAACAGACATATAAAATACTAGTTCACATAAAAATTTACATTTCTGCAGCTCAGGGGTTGCTCTGCTGTTCATGTAAGCACCTCCCTCATCTATCAACTGGTGGCAGAAATCACTAAAGTGATTAATTCTTTAAAAATATAACTATTCCTAAAGAGGGAACACTTCTGCTAGTCTCAGTGAGAATACTGAAATCCCAACCTAAATGCCAGTGTTATAGCCAGCGGGTGGGGACTTGGGACTGGGATGGTGGAAGGAAGCAGCCCCAAAGATGGAGGCTGGGAGTGCTCCATCCTTTGTCAGTTTTCTTCTTTTGTTTCTATATATTCAGGATTCTATTTTCCAAATGAGCATCTTCATATGTAAACCATGATATGGAAGTCAAAGACCCAGACACTGGATTAAAGTATATATCATGCACAAAGACTGAGCTAGATTTTATGACACATACAAATACATGAAAGACATAGTGCCCAAGTTCTCAGAAGCTTACAATCTGGCAGGGGATAAAAGAAGTTTAAAATTCACTACGATGCAGGCAGTGGAGCATGATGGGTAAGAACTCAGACCCAAGAGGTAGCCTGGTTTGAATTGTGGCTCCAACCTACAAGTCCTGTATCCTCTCTGTGTTTCAGTCCCCAAGCTGTGCAATGGACATGAGTTATTACGAAGGCTAATTGAGTTTATATATGTAAATCACTTAGAACAGTGTAGGCAGTAAGTATGAGGAAAGGTCATTTGAAGAAACTGATTGGGAGTAAAGGGGAGAAAACTGTACTTGAACAATCATTAAAATAAAAAAAAAGAAAAAAGAAACTGAAAACAAGGTGTTAATGGAATTCAAGGGTGGGCACATTTGATGGAAAAATCAGGAATTTCCTTTTCTAAGATAGACAGTATAAAGCAGAGAATGTTGGTGACCCTCCTCTTCCCCATCATACACAAAAGAACGTCTGCACCTTTTCAGAAAGTGCTTCTGCCATTCTGTTGCCTGACAGGTTCCCTTCAGGTGTGGGTGGTCCCATAACTTACTCTTTCCCTTTTGTTTGCTCTTTCTCCTTGGTCACAATGAGAACCTGCACTAAAACTGTCATTTTATAACAAAAATATGTCAACATTCTATACACAGTCTTTGCAAAAATGTCAGGATGAATTTTTATGATGTGAGTGTTATGAATACCCTTCCACATTCATTTATTTTTAATACATGAAGAAGTAAGCTCTTGTCTGCTAAGGGAATACAGAGCATGCAATGAGTCTGGTTCACAGGATGGTATTGATTTTTTAGGATGGCATGAAAATCGGGGCGGTTAGGATTCAGCTAACTAGTCTGGAGTAAATAAACAATAATTCATCATGCTTATACAAAGTAAAATAGTAAATGCCTTTTCAAATATTTGCACATCCCATACAACTTACTTAAAAAATGAGTCAAAGCTACACTGGATAAACTTTTAAACATTAACTCTTTCCGTTTTCCATTAACTTAAAGAAGTGGATATTGTGGATTGAATTGTGCCCCTGAAAAGATACATTGTAGCCTAACCTTCACACCATACTTGTAAACCTGACCTTATTTAGCAATAGATGTGATCAGTTATGATGTCATACTGGCTTAGTGTGGGCCTCATCAAATGACTGGTGTCCTCATAACAGGAGAGAAATCTTGGTCAAGACAGGGCAGTCACACAGAGGTAAGGGCCACATTAAGGACAGAGGCAGAGAGCCAAGGACTGCCAGGGATTGCTAGAGAACCCCAGAACTAGGAAGTCGCAGGAAGCGTTCCTCTCTAAAGACCTCAGTGGTGGGGTGGCACTGCTGACACCTTGATTCCAGACTTCTGACCTCCAAAACCGTGACAGAAGAAAACTTCTGCTGTTTTAAGCCACCCGGTTTGTGGTACTTTATTATGGCATCCCTATGAAATAAATGCAATCCCTCAACAACACTGACTGAGTCTGCCACATGCTGGGCACTGTGCCAAGCGCTGGGGACGCTGCATGAGCAAGCACAGCAAAGTCCCAGTTCTCAGGTACTTGTGTTCTTGCAGAGGAGACAGACATTCAACAAACAAAATATACCACACTCATTAAATTCCATTGCAAATATCCTACCGAAGTACCTCTCACAAGTCATTCTTTAACATAGTAGTTCAATTTCTTTATCACCTTCATCGCCACATGAAATCGGCTTGTTTTGTCCTACCCTAGTCGTCAGTCCCCCTTGTCCACCCCCCGCTTTTAGAAGAGCGCACAACATTGCAGACACCCAAAAACTGCTGAACGAAAAAAGCAACAGGGTAAAAGCGTGTTTATGAAGGAGATGTGACCCTTTTTTGAAAAGATCAAAACAGGCTTCTCTATGGAAATTATATTTGGGCAGAATAATAAATAGGAGCTAACTGCTTCTTGGGCGCTAAAGACAGTTAATTTGAAGAATAGACAGGAAAGAGTATAAGCAAAGAAAATAGGACTTAGGAAGGCCCCGAGGCAGGAAAGACTACAGCACATTTTAGAAATTCACAGGTCAAGGTGACCTGGGCCCAAAAAGTGAAAGGGAGGCTATGTCAAGACGAGGCAAGTGAAGCAGGCAGTTGCCAGATCATGTAGGTCATTGAGGCCAGGTTTAGCATTCTAACATTTTCATAGTTTACAATGAAAAACCTATGCAAGGTTTTCAGAAAGAGAATGAGTCATCATATTTGCCTTTTAAAATCTCCTGCCTGGATCCTGACTATGTATTTTAAGCAGACAAGAGTGGACTGTAGGGATAGTTAGTGGTTATTACAGCAGTTTGGGTGAGAGGTAAGGGCAGTTCAGAGCAGGAAACTACCTATGAAGAAATAGATTCAAAAGTTCTGTAAGTGGTTTAAAAATCAGAATGGTGTGATGGATCGGAGGTGAAGCAGTGCAGGATGAGGACAAGGTTTCTGGCTCGTGCTGCTGGTGAATGGACATCATTCTTTTTGATAAGGAATTGCAAGAGAATTGGGTAGTGAGAGAGTTTAGTTTCGATCATGTTGAGCTGAGGTTCCGGTGACACAGCCCCTGGCAGGTGCTGAGCAGGAGGTCGCAGACGGGCCTGGGTCCTGGCAGAGAGGTCTGGGCCGAAGACATCAATGCTAGGAACCATACACCTAGAGATGGTAACTGAAGAAAGTATTTAGAGAGAAGAAAAAAAGGCCTTGGATTATGTCTTGAGAAACTAAAGCACTTGGGTATATCCTTAATTCTTTTGTCACCTAGAGGGTTTTTACTTTCCTGAACATAAGCTCTCCATCGCCTAAATTTTTCAAAAAAAAAATTAAACAATACTAAAAAGCATCAAATCTTCTGAATTTTATTCTTAATATTAAGACAGAAATTTCACTTAAGGGGATTGTAAAATTTAATATGCTTCAGGTGTCTATCATTCCTATACATTTATCATCTCCAAGTAAGCTTTAGATAAATATTCCTCATATAAGAGATCACCTTGCCTTTCAACAGTCATGTGTCCTGTATAAATATCTGCATACCCAAACCCAAGAGAAGTTATTGTCACCAGACTGAATTTGCATTCCCTTGTCAACTTTGAACTGTCTTTCATTTTATGATGCACCTTTGGATTACCAAGAACTTCATGATTAAAAGATAGGTAAGAAACAATAGCAATGACATAGTGTCATGACGAATTTGTAAAACTAACTTCAGGCCCTAACAGTGTGAAAACACACTCAGGAGGCAATAACACACACAGAGTTTTCTTTCCAGCCACTGCTTTTGAAATGGGCAGTATTAGGGGCTTCTGGAATTCAGTTTCCACTTATTTCAGAGAAAAAAAATTACAAATATTGAGATTCCTTCTTTTTAAATATATAATCTTTGTTATAAAAAGGTTATTGTTATTAATCTCTTACTGGGCCTAATTTATAAATAAAACTTATCACAGGCATGTATGTATATAGAGAAAAACATAGTAGGTGTAGGGTTCAGTGCCATCTGCGGTTTCAGGCACCCACTGGGGATCCCCACCGGGGAACATATCTCCGGCAGATAATGGGTGGGGGTGGCGACTGTACCGGGTACAGAAACATTCTAAATATGACCCCATAATGCAACAGAGAGAAGGAAAGCTCACACTAAAGTGCAGTGTGAGTGATACTCTTTGAAGTCTGAAGTGCAGAAAGAGTGATACTCTTTCCTAAGAGTTTTATTATATAATATGGGATGCGAGTAACCTTTGAAGGATTACTGACCCATATTTGAAGAGTCTTACACCTTAAAATTTATTTATTCTGTTCCCTTCCAACATCCTGATTCAAAACTGATCATAAAGTTATAATAAATACTCTGTCCTCTATTGTCCTTACTATATTATGTATATAATTTATCAGTGTTAATCAAATAGAATCAAGAATTTTGAAACATAAGCCTCTTTAGAAGTCATCTGGTTCAATTTCATTTTCATAGGCAAGGAAACAGAAGCTCAAAGACATTAACCCACTTCCACCAAAACATGCATTAATATGGCAAAATACATAACTTTTACTTTTCTTTGGTACAAACCAGAATATTATCATTTATATGTAATAATTTGTCTTTTCACATTTTTAAGGGGAGAATTGTGCTGAGCTAGACACTCATTATGAACAAGTTTTGCCCCACTATACATAAGCATCAATTTAATAGTAAACAAAATCAACTTCCCAGTTATCTTTCAAAGGCTACTAGCCTCCTATGTCATGTAATAAAACTCTTAGGAAGGAGCACCAGTGCACTTCAGTGTGAGCTCTCCTTCTCTCCGTTGCCTTACGGGGTCGAAGTGAGAATGTGCCTTTACCCCAGTACAGCGAGTCCCCCATACCTGCAGGTGACACGTTCCAAGATCCCCAGTGGATGCCTGAAACCGCAGACAGTGCTGAACCCCATGTACACTGTGCTTTCTTCTATATACATATGTACCTATGATAAAGGTATCTACATTAGGCACAGTAAGAGATTAACAATAACACCTAATGATAAAATAGAACAATTACAGTAACGTATTGTAATAAAAGTTATATGAATGCGGTCTCTCTCTCAAAATATCTCATCGTCCTGTACTCACCTTTTCAATTTAAAAAAGCACTCTATGGCTCCACTTTGGCATACACAAATCTCCAGCCCCACCGCGCTTGTGCTTTGGGGCCACTGTTAAGTAAAATAAGAGTTGAGCACAGGCATCACGATACTGCAACAGTGGAAGCGATAACCGGGAAGGCAACTAAGAGACTAACAGGCCGAGCGTACAGGCTGGACAAAGGGATGAGTCCTGGCCTGGCCTGGGTTGGGACAGACTGTGCACGGTTTCATCACGCTACTCAGGATGGCCAACAATTTAAAACTTACGAATTGCTTATTTCTGGAATTTTCCAGTTAATAGTTTCGGACTGTGGTGACTACAAGTAACTGAAACCCAGGAAAGTGAAACCATGGGTAAGGAGGGACTCCTGTATAGAGTGAAATCAGCATTTCTAAGATGAGTCTACTGTACTCGGCTTTAATTCATAATATGAAGGGGAAATTAAGGGTATCACAAATTTATAACTCCTCACAATAATAGGAATTTGACTCCCACTGTGCCAGAAATCTCACTGAATAAAAACACTCTGCGAATACTAAATACTCTAAAATTAGATTACAAATATAAATTTTATTTTCCTCTTGGAGTTTACCCTGTTTGCCTCTCATATCTCCAAGTGATGGTGGAAACATTGTGATCCTCAGCCCTTGAGCAGGGAAAGGCTTTCACTCCTGCTTTAAATGAGTCATTTTAGAAATGAGTTTCGAAGACAGCGATGGGGTACCATCACTACAGACATGAGGGAGGGAAAGAAAATTCTTGGCTCAGTATGACTCAACACTCACAATCTCAGGATATGCATTTATGTAACAGGAAAAATTAAGTATAAAGTTAAGGCCTTCTCACGTCCTCACTGCAATTTGAATAAACTCCAAAATTCTTACTAAGTCCAGGAAGACGGTCTCAGTCTTGAGACTACTAGTTCCAGCCTCATCTCAGTACCCCTCCTCACTCACAACCCCTCTACCACGTGTCCCTTGAAAATGACAACCTACATGTGACTTCTAAACCTCTGCTTCAGCTTCCTGTACCTGGGTTATTCTTACCCTTGGTCCTCATGGGGCAGAATGGCCTCCCCTGACCGCCCTGTCTGTACACACACTTGCCCACCTCGGGATTCTCCCATTGCCCTGCAGGACATTTGTTGGTATCTAAAATCATTACTATTTTACAAATTTATTATCCATCTTCCCCCACTAGATTGTAAAGTACACAAGGAAAGGGACTTTAATCCTGATTTACTGCTTGGTCCCCACCCAGCCTGTAGATCAGTGCCCAGCGCACAGCTGGGGCTCAATTAATAGACATTACAATGATATAAAGTTGATATTGGTCTAAAGCTATATATGCATTTCATTCACTCAACTAAATTTACTCTCTCCTTTGTGTAAGATAACTTGTTGGGAATTACCTGGTGGTGAAATTTAAAAATTGAATTCTTTGTTTTCCTAAGAGCAGGAGGACAATCAAACCCTAAACTTATAAAAAAAAACCTTAGTATTAAACTTGGGGCTGGAGACCACCAGGTGCAGCCTCTTCATCTGACACAGGAGGGAGCTAAGGGACAGAGGCAAGTGCCTTGCCCAAGATAACGCATGTTTTCACTGTTTCTAGAAAAGGAGTCTCTGAGTCAGCTCTTCAGTGAAATTTTTATAGCACTAACACGTGAAGTCAGCTTTCCACCAAAGAAGCAATATTTACTATATAAACATTATTACTATGATTACTATCACCACTCCGACTAGACCACAGTGTAGACATCACACAGCACTTTGTTACCTGAATATGTGAATGACTATGTGTAAAACACACATAAAACCCTTTAAACACCAAACACTTAGGTCGATTTCATTACCCAATACACGAATTCCACAACTCTATCCATGGACAGACGACCACCTGTTCAAACGAGCTGACGATAGAAATCCAGGACCATCTCCCAGAATGGCTGAATGAGCAGTGCAGTAAGAGATGCCACATACTGAGGCCAGCACACTGAATCCGTCATTTAATTTTGTGTGTAAGTTAAGTCTTGCAGTACTAGCACAGTGCCCACAAGAGGAATCAGAGATATTTGAATTGAATATGTTACAATTACTAAGTAGCTGTCCAATGAGGCTGGAAAGAATGATTCAGTTGTGACACCACCCACTGCCAGGTGCGGGGGAGCTCTGCTTTGCCCCTCTCGTTGTGTCTGCTGGTGCAGAGCGCAGCCCAGTTGCTCTTCCCAGTATCTTTCAGGGAGGGAATCAAAGACTCTTCAGGGTTGGGGTTAATTTAGGGCTTAAATAAGCTTTAATAATTGTATTTTTCTGACTTCACTTTACCCAAATCCATCTCTTTCAACCATCAAGCTTCTTTCAGAAGTATTCACAGCTGTAATTTATGTCTCTGTGACTGTTCTGTAGCTACCAATTTGGACTTTTTATAACCCTTTCACCTTTTCACTACAGGGAATATAGTCAGTAATATTGCAATAACTATGTGTGGGGCCAGGGGGCACTTGAAGTATCAGAGGGACCTCTCCATAAAGTATATGATTGTCTAACAGCTGTGCTATACACCCGATACTAATACCAAGTAATACTGGATTAAATTGTAATTGAAAAAAATTAAAATCTAAAAAAGATTGGTCATCAATTGATCATTGTTGAAGCCAGTGGGTAGTAGACTATTAACATGCTTTTTTTCTACTTTTGCATATGTTTGAAATTTTTCATAATAACACTTATTGTGGTCCCAGAATTTTTTGAGAAAATAAAAACAAAGGTATTTACGGTTTAATAACTTTTAGGCACTTAGCAACAGAATATGTGGGAAATCTCCCCTAATAAATAATACAGAAAGCCCCTCAGTTGCCATTTTGGTTTATCAAGTATTTTTTAAAAACTGATTTCTTTTCTTTTGAGAATCTAACAATATTTTGGAATTAGGAACATTTTATCTCTTGACTAAGTCTGTTGGAAGGTATAGACAACAGAATTAGAAAGCCTAAGCTATTTCTTACACATTAAGAACATAATCTTTCACATTAAATTGGTAGTCTTCACCAAGACCTACATGCTATGGCAGTTACACACCTAACACAGCCCAGTGGTTAAGAGCCACACAACACGGACTGGTTAACAGGCTCTGGAGTCTCAGGAACTTGCATTCAGATCCCGGCCCCTAGGCCCCAAGCTTGGAACATTGTCTAGATTCTCTGAGCCTCGGCGTTTTCATTCGGGAAAGCAGGGTCACGGCACCTGTTCCACACCACTGTTGTGTGAATTAAATAAATGCTCTGCGTGCCCAACATATCATGGTCCTTGAAGAAGAGAGTTAGCAGTAGCACTAATAAGGGTATATAAGGTGTAAATAAAACACTTCCAGCACCAACCTATCTGCTAATATGCAATCAGTGATTTTAAAATCAGCGATGGCGTTTCCACCTACTCATCACTGTAAGATCCAAGCAAGCGTAAATGACTACAAGGGACCCACGGCCTGTCTTCTCTTTCACAAGAGTTTTCCAATTAGCACATTACCAATTCACTCCTTACAGATGTGCAGTTTGTAAACACAAACTGTTGTCTCAGACATTGATAACTTAAGCGATTGTTTAAATGTAGATGCATTATAAATTCATTGTAATCAGCCATAATTAAGAATTGCACAGTGATGTATTTGTTTTCTCTCCATAGTGGACTTTTTACATTTCATAAATTTATTATTCTAACAAGGAAACCATGTTAAGCATTGATTAAAATCTCTAATACTTTGGATGAATGTGTAATTTTAATTAAAAGGACCAACGTGGTCAAAGTGAATCTCAGCAATAATCCACTCCATAATTATTTCAATTCTAAGTCTTCTAAATATATTTTAGCATATTTTTTTTTTTACTGTTTAGATTTAGTGACTCTTAAGGAAGCAATAGTGAAATTTTGTTTTCCTGGGTACATCTGGTTGAAACTGTGTTTTACATATAGCAGGGCTCAATCATTATTACAAACTGATTCAACAGCAAATTTATTTGCAAATTTTGGAAAGTCTTAACTTCAAAACAATAAAACTAAAAAATATTTAGAACAAAACTGAGAATATAATTAAACACCAAAATATTTAGTCTAAAAAACAAATCCTGGTTAACTACATGATTCACTTATTTCAAATACCCAAACTACAAGTAGTACTAAAAATTTTATCCACAATGCTTTTGAAAAATCTTAATTCATACTCAAGATTTATATCATACTCACACTCACATTTATAAATTCACACTCATATTGATATCTCATCTCTGGTAATTATTCACTGTGTACTAATTCCTGTTGTTTTCCATTCTATGGCGGTTCTGATGGGTGGCACTAAGGTCAGATAGTAAAGCTGGACTTGACTGTAAGCAAAGTCTTACATTTTTTCTCTATGTGTCACTTTTACATGTAAACAGATGGGGAAGAGGGGAATGTTTTTTTCTTTATTCTTATTGCTGACACTATTACAGATGTCCAGGTCCCCCTTCCTCCCTTTACCTGCTTCCACCCAGACCCTGGAAATGTTTTAAAAAATAAAATAAAACCCTGTGCTGCTATAGTCCAAATAATTGGAAGAACTGCAGTGCCATCTTGTGGAAAAAAAGTATCTAAATAGTGAAATGCTTCAATGCTTTAGAAATGAGATTGAATTTCTTGGCTACCTGTTCTAGTTTATTCTAACTATAAATTATTTTAAAAAAGTTTTAACCTAGAATATCTGTCAAACAGCAAAGGAAGATAGCATTAGCCGAGAGAGAGAGAGAGAGAGAGAGAGAGAGAGTCTGTGTGTGTGAGATCACAGAAACCATGTCTATGGCTCTGTTCTAAAGAAATATACAGTTAATATCTTGATGACAGGTTGCCCCAGAACCAAAGAAGGAATCTGAAAAGACAGTGAAGGGTGGGAGAGGAATAAAGCTGGAGGTACTGGCTTTTCCGTCCTTCTTTTCCGATTGCAAGGGGAAAAGGAAACCCTTAATGTGACTGCAGCACATCACTTCAAAGAGACTAGTGAAGTACACAGACAATCCCAAGGTGGAGGAAATACCCAGGAAGGCCATTTTGGGTGTGCATCCTATCTGTGGGGCACTGAACATAGCCTCATGGGGTAAGAGAGAGGGGAGAAGGTTTTTCACTCATTCTCCCAAATCAGTGAATAGAACCAAATGGCGAAACCCTGGGTAAACCTTATCCTCCACCATGCTTTTCAAAGTACTTTCCAGACTACTGTGTATTCGATACAAACCCCCCAAAACAGAGTCAGAATGTCCCTTTTGTAGAATTAAACAAAATTCCTCCTCTCTGCTTTCCCTCCCCTCTGCTTCCATGACAATTCATTCATAACGTAAAATGGAACTTAACCTCCTATAAATAATTATTCGTAATTATTTACCTACCTGCTTCTCCAAAGACTGCAAGCTCTTTAAAAATCAACTGTCTCACCCATCCCTTTACACCTAACACCAGCTATGGCGCACATTCAACACTCGACATGTCTGTTGATTTAAATCAGTTATACTTTACGATGTATTTGTGTTTGGCCACAATGATGAGCTCCTAGATGGGCATCACATGGGTTCCTTCGGACAGCCGACCCCCCGCATCAAAAGAAGAGTGGTGCTAAGGTTGTCATTTACCAAACTCTTGTTTTAGGTCTTTAACCCCTGAATCCATTTTTAAAACTCCATCTCCTGAACAAACAAGAACAATAGGTTAAAAAGAAAAGTCTCTATATCTGTATCTTTTTTTACTCTGAGGGTGGAGGACTTAGGGATTTTTTTTCTAAAATTTTCTTTCTTTAAAAAATAAAAATCTAAAGAGGTAGCTGGCTATCTGCTAGAGAACTTAAAAGAAAAACCAGGAAAATCAATATTCTCCGAGAAAACGACTTAAGTCTCCTGGAGTGGCACGTCTGCTCTCGCTTCCTCCCCCTCACCCCGTCCTCTCTCAACCCTCAGTTCCCACCCAGTCCTCCAGCTGGATTTTGTTCTTCACCTAAAATATTTACACCTGACTACTGAAGAGCTAGCAGCAGCCACAGAAAGAAAATTCATTATACATCATTAACAAAGAGCAATTTGGAATCCAATTTCTGTTTTATTCGACAAACTTTTATTTGTCGTATTTGGCCACATTTAGGCACTCACCAGCAGAGAGCCGCACCGCTGTGCTGGACTGCACAAAGGAATAAAACTCACCGATTTTTAACCAACAATGTAAGTAAAGCTCTCTGGAGAAACTGCCGTCAGACAAGTTCAACATGCCCTGCCCTTGCTCGCTCCCGGATGCTAAAATAAGGAAGGCCAACACTGATTGGAGCAGATCGAGAACCTAATTCCCAGCAACTCTATTTTTAAGTGAAGGCCAAAGGTTTTACAAGCTGGTTTGCAAAGAAGAAATGCTTGGGCAGTCACTATGTAAACGGGAACAAATCTTGATGTGAAATAACAATTCCTTTAGCTCTTTATAGGGTTAAGGACTTAATAAGCATTGCCTATAAAAATGCAATGCTGAAACGCGGAAAAGTCCTTGTAACAGATTGCAAATTTCCCTAATTCAAAATGCCACGCAGACTCCCACTCCTGTGACCACACCAAGTGCTAAGTACGAAGCTCATGCTACAGTCCACTTTGTAACTCCTACTTTTGATTCAACAAGAGCGTTACACCAAAGGTCCAGGCATGGTATCTGGGACTTAATTCCCCTTTCCTTTTGGAAATAAGAGGACTGGGCGTGTTTCTCATTTCCTTGGGAATATTATTAAACCTCCCTGAATCTCAGTTTCTTCCTGCAAAGGATAATAAGACCACCTCATCCAGTCATCGTAAGGGATAAAAGATTATAACAAGTGTCAGTAGCTAATTTTAAGTTGTCAGTAGAAAATAATTAGCGCTGTCGTTATTTTTAGAGTGGTTTGGTGTATACTGCATATCCAAACTTCTAACCTTTATGATATTCATCAAAACTCAACACTAAATAGATGAACTGCGTTCAAATCTTGGTGGCGTCACACACAAAACCTTGACAGGCGGTGTAACACATTACTGCATTTCGCCATCTATATTGCACACCCACGTTTTTGGCCCGAACTTTAAGGAAAAAAATCTTACATTTTAATTTTTAATTCAATTATTTATTTATTTATTTATTTATAGTTAGATACTTTTTTGTGTTATAAAGGAATTTTAGCATTTGTTTTTGAAGATATGGAATTTGTATTGCTTTCTAGAGTTATACTTTCAATGCATAAGCCTAAATAAAATAATTTAAAACATTTATATAGATATGGAATTAGTAATACCCATGTATAATGTGCATCCTTACTTTTCCCTCAAAACTTTGGGCAAAATGTGTACACTATACATGGCAAAAC
Organism: Tonatia bakeri; assembly: GCA_004024845.1. Lineage (NCBI taxonomy): Eukaryota > Metazoa > Chordata > Mammalia > Chiroptera > Phyllostomidae > Tonatia > Tonatia bakeri. Next base: position 67,633 of record PVIA01006221.1, read on the forward strand.
ATGGTACACATTTTTAAAACATTACTTTGTTCAAAGTGTCAACTTTGGGATTTTAATAATAAAATAGAATTATCCATCTATAATCTAGTTTGTTCTTTATCAAAAATCAATTTCCAAAAAGAAAATCCAATTTACAAATACAAAAATCCTAGTACCAGCTGGTTGAAAAATCTGAGCTCGTGTTGAAAACAAATAGGTTCTTCAGTAGCTCTGGGGTAGAGTTGGCAATGCCAAGGAAAGATTGTTTAGTCTTTTTCTGTATGTGTGGCTGCTATTTTATTGCCCTTTCCAGCCTGAATACCTTTTAAACTTGTAATTTAGCCACACTTTATTCTTTATTGCATTTCAATCTGTGAGGCAAATGTTAATTAATTTAATTGAAGACCTGGAACCACCAAGAATTCTAGTTCTAATTCTAGTGTTGGTTTAGTTATTAAACTTTTGTTGGTTACATTAGGACAATTACCTGACCACTTCCAGGAATGTGTTGGCAAGAACTCTTCTGCTTCATCTCTGAGCCTCCCTTCCCCTTTCCACTGCCGGGACTCACAAAACATTTGTGGAACTATATTTATCACAGTAAAATTCTTCTATAAATGATCTGATATTAAGTAAAATTCAGCAGAAGAATAATCATAAGTAACTGTTTTACAAACTATGTTTATTCCCTTCCTTGCCACACAGTTCTAATTGCCTCACATGAAACTTATGAAATTAATTTCTCCTGGTTTTGGTCACTCCAATTACTTCAGCAAGCCCAAGAGAGCCTAGGCTGAGCTCTGGAATGCTCCATTATGTGAAACACATTTGAAGGTCCAAAGGAGAATCTAGTCAAGGAGACTGAGAAAAAGTAGATGATATATTACAATAGTATGGTGTCCTAAAACCAACTGAAAAAAAAGTTTCAAGAAAGTGGAAATAATCAATTGCATTAAATACTGGTGATGAGCAGAATAGGATTTGGACTGAGAACAGATCCTCAGATTGGACAAGACGCTGGCCCCTATAGGTGTGGTGTCAGTGGAGTAGCAGAATAAAAGCCTGGTTAGAATCCTCACGAGGATGGGAGCTGAGACTGTGGAGACATCGAGGCTGGCTCTAAAGAATGATAAATAAGTTGGTAGTGACAGGGGCATGGAAGCAAGGGAGGGTTCTCTTTTGTTTGTTTTAAGACTGTTAATATTACAAGGCACTCTAGCAGAGAGGAAAGGAATCATGCAATGATACAAGACAGGAAAAAAATTACGGCAGTCAAGTTCTTGAGAAAGTGAGAAGAGATGGAATTTAGCGAACAAGTAGGAGACTTTCCTAAAAATAGGGAAAGGCACTTTCACAGTAACAAAAGGCTACAGAATTGGGTAGGCTGGTTGGTGGGAAAATAATGTTATATTCTGATTGCCTGTTTCTCGGTGAGATAAGATGCAGTCTCCCACTGAGAGTGAGGAGCAGGAGAGAGGAGTTGGAAATTTGAAGAGAAAGAAGGAGGTGTGAAATAATAATCTCTAAGACAGAAAATCAATCAGTAAGGAAATGGGAACTGTGACTGACTGAATTGCAGAGACTGGGACACACACTCATGAAATCCAAAAGAGACCAGTCAGAATAGTTAGGTGTTTTTCTCCAACAATCAAATGCAAGCTTGGAAAACGTTTATTGAGTGTTCATTTTGTGCCAAGCACTGTTGTAAGCATTTTACTTTTGTTAATACCTTTGAGCCCACAACAAACCCATGAGATAAGTACACATGGGGAAACGGAGGCCCAGGTTTGTTAAGAAAGTTACCCAAAGCCACTAACTACTAAATGTTGGACCCAGAGTTGAAGGAGTGTAGGTCTAGAGCCCACACACTTAACCACTAACCAATATTACCCTTCCACAGATACTTGGGATTTGCTCGTGTTGGTCTTCCACCTTTGAGAAGGCCAAGAGGGAGGCAGGGAAACTGAAGGTGTTTGCAAGTAATTGGACAATGGAACCTAACCTGGAAAAAGAGGAAATGAGGATAAGAACAGGGGATGGGGGAGGACACCAAAAACAGTAGTTTCAAATGGATTAGAAGATCCACTGTGATTAAACAACTCACAGAGAGGCAGTGAGCCGAAAAGAGAGGAGTGGTTGTTGGTTAAGGGGATGTTAGACATTGAAATCCTGAGGGTAATAAAGTTATTCATAATGAAAAAATATAATATTAGACCATGTGAATTGCAGTTACAATCATAAAGAAGGATGAGAAAAAGATTGTAAGGGAAAAGATGAAGACACTTCAAAAATCAGGGAATAGATGAAATTTCTACATGAACCAGGTGTACTATGGAAAGCAGGATGTGAGTCTGGTGTTAAAGTCATCACCAATTGAGAAAGATTGATCAGCACACTAGGCGATTACTGCAGGATGGGCAGATGCATATAGTCAAGCAGCCCCACCCCAAATAGGGGTTAGCAACTCATCCCAGTTTGCCTGGAAGTTTCTCAATTTTAGCACTAAAAGTTCTGCAAGCTGGGCCTCCATAAGTTAGGAATTTTGAGAAAGGAGAAAGGATGAGACATTTTCTGTAAGAGGCAATGAAAAGATGATACCGGTATATTGAGGATGCTATGAATTATGTTAAAAACTCATATGACAGGTACTACTACTATATTTAACTCCTCATCTCAGAACAGGTGCTTTGCTCACAGGAGTTGACTTGTTTGAAGCAAAGATTGTCAACACATTTTCTTCCCAATTTGTCTGCCTTGTTCCCTTAAGGATAGTGATCACGTTTCCTATCTCATTATACTTAATATGCTCTGTAAGCTATAGCTAATTCTCTATAAGCAGTAAATGTTGTTAAGTGCCTGAATGGGCCCAATGAAAAATATTGCTCAGTTGAGAAAGTCATATCCTAGCAAAGAGCCTGAGCATTCAGGAAAGGGTCAGTATGGTAGTGTAACCCTACTCCCCCATGCCTGCAGTGAGACGTATCTCTGCCACAGAAGTACCCACATCCCACACCCACTATTTCAAAAGCTTCTGGGCTTAGGGGATAGATAATCACAGTACTTCACAGAGAAACACTTTAAGGAGAAACCTTAAAGATAGTTAAGCAGCTTTTAAAGAATCATGGAAACCATCTTCTTTGATTGCACCCTTGTATGAACTCTCTACTCAGGCATTAAATGTACTTTCTGTGTATTTCTAGTTTCATGTGGCAGAAAACTCTGTATATTTTCCAGCTTGTTTTAGTACCCTATGTGGACAAACTTTGTGGATTATTAAGTGGTTTAAAAATAGTATGTGCATAGAAAAAAGCTGAAAGAATACACAAAAGATTAACTGAAAAATAATCCAAACATTGCAATGACATCATCAGGCTGGTCTGAGCCATTTTCTAGTTTTTCCTGCCTTTTAACCATACCTTTCTCTCTTCTTGTCCTTATCGTGAAATTTATCAATAGCAAAATCTATATTTTTTCAGCTCCAATTCACCACTTAACCTGCAATATGAAATGGCCTATACCCTCTTAGTTTGCAGTTAAGAGTAGTGGCCCGCACTCCTAGGCTTGCACTGGGATTTGGTAGTCATTTCTGAGAAAATCCCAGTTTCCTGTACATTCCTATACTGAGCATATACAGAATAAACTGTGTAACTAAATACAAGCTGATTTTTATATATTTGTTAGTCTCACACAAATTTATAAATCAGGGAAAAAAATCTTGGATAGACTACCTATCCTAATTTTAGGATTGAACTTCCAGCTCTCCAGTTCAGTACCTAACCCTCCTTGAAATTTCAGCAACACTTAAAATCATTTGCTATCTCTTTTTCCTAAAATTATCTCACCCCTTCCTACTTTTAAATCTCTTTTCTCCTATTTGCCTATTATTTTTTCTTCCTTCTGCCTTCAAAATTAGTTCATTATTTCCCCATTATTTTCTACATAATTCTTAAACTTTTATCAACACTTAATGTCACCTATACTTTTTAAATTCTCTTTCCCTGGATATTTTTTTCTGAATATCCCTTCTTTGGTTTCCTTAGTGGCTTCTCACTTTCTTCAGCCGGTCTCTAAAGGCAGGTAATCCCTAGGAAGCTACACTTGGACTTCTCCCTGCTTTCCACAAGGCTGATCTCTATTGCCCACATTATCTATTGTGATTTCAGCTGCCGTTCCTAAACAGAATGTATTCCAGACAAACTTTTTAATAATTATTTTCTGCACATCTCTATCTGGATGTCCCATAGTCACCTCACATTTCATCTAAAATTATACCCATCTTCATAACCAAAACCAGTTCATTATCTGATTTCCCTAATTCTGATGAAAGAGGCCCCCAATCTCATGGAAACCCAAACTTAAAGCCTCCATTTTTAATCCATCCTGGTCAGTTAGAAAGGTTACTTTACTCTATCTCCGCCCTATATCTGACAATCTTTACTTCCTACTCACCTCTACAGTCACAATAGCTTCTTAATTGCCTCTCTGCCTCAGTTTCCCCCTCCAACCCATCTAGAAAATTATTCCCCAAACCAGTGGTATGATCTCCTTCATTCAGAAATCATTAACAACATCCTACTGTTTGGCAAAATAAAGTCAAACTACCTAACCTGGCACTCAAGCACCTCCAGGTTGTGTATATTTCTCTGATGATACTTATCTTACAACAGAATCACACTTCTGAGATTCTAAAACCAGAAATAAAACTGTAAGTAGTTACCCTGGAAAAGTCCTCTGGCAGGCGCTCCACTGGAGACCATGAGCCGGTTCAGCACAGTCCGTCTTGCCTCCAGCATTGGAACAGATTCCTGTGTCTTTGTTTGAGCACCAGATGAAGTAGTTGGCTTGCTTTTAGGGTCCATGTTATATGAAAAAAAATGCACACACGCATATTTTTAAAAGTTAGAATCACACTCAGCTCAGTGGTATGTTCACACTTCAGAGGCTCCCAGAACAGAAACTAACCAGGGGAACCACCGATTCAAGTGCTCCTGCCATGCTCACTCCAGGCAACCATGGAAGGGAGTGGTGGGCAGTACTATTTAAATTGTAAATTTTCTATCTTTTTCATTTCTGGGGTTATCAGTTTGTGTTGTTAAGATAATGAAATTCCACTGTTAAGTCTTTTGAAATAATAAATATTTAGATACTTGTCTTTGGGCCTTTGAGCTTTGAAGATAGGGATCATGCCATATTCCTGTTCACACCTTCTGCAGCACTTCACACTGTACTGAGTCACCTGGTAAATATTTCCTCGTCAAATAAAATTTGCTTTGATTTGTTTATAAAAGTTAAGTGAATAGTAAAGTGGTTTCTAACAGTATATGCCTAATGAAAATTTTATTTCCCAATTTTTAAAAAAATCTATACCTTTTTCCATGAAGACATAGTGACAAAGTCTTTTCTGTTGCAATTACTTAAAAAGCAGCAGCTAATTTTTCAAAATAAATTGGTCTATTTCAATATAATAACACAATAATATCAGTTAGCTCCAGTAGAGGCAGTGAAATAAATGTATACTTCTTATCTACATTTGATAATAGATGTGAAAGTATATGTATATTTAAATATAAAATATACATGTTAAAGTATATGTATATTTAAATACAAACATATGTTTATATACAAAAATGATAAGAATAATCTAAGTTGTTAAATTAAATTGATAATAAAGAAATAACTAATGTAATATGTCATCGTGATTATATTAAAATCACCAAAAAGAGCCCTAGCCAGTGGTTCAGCTACTTGGAGCATCCTTTCATGCACCAAAAGGCTGTGAGTTGGATTCCTGCTCAGGGCATGTTCCTAGATTGAAGGTTCCATCCCCTGCCTGGGACACATACAGAGGCAATCAATCCATGTTTCTCTTTCACATGACTGTCTCTCTCTCTGTCTCTCTCCCTTCCTCTCTCTCTAAAATCAATTTAAAAAAAAAAAAAAAACCTATGCTTGGGTGAGGATTTTTTAAAATCGCCAAAAACAAAAAACAAACAAAAAAGAAACTGATCGCATTCCTGCCATAGACTATGCAAATATTATCATTGTTATTCAAATATTTCTATAAATATAACCAAAAATATCCCTAAAATCATCATTATACTACCCCATATAACCTAAGATTGTTACTAGAGCTGTTTAAACACTTTCCTTGGGGAAGTCTAAGATATCCAAAGCGGCTACTGGAGTCAATTCAAATAAAACACCCTGTGCGATTTGAGAGACACACAAAAATAAATTTTGGTCTTGCTGCCACATACTCTAGATACCTGTATTTGATTCTTCCCGCACTTTAGTGATAGAATCTACCCTGTAGCATCTGAAAGTGCACACCAGGTAAGTTTGAGAAGTCATCTTGAGTTGGGGCAGCGCTAGGGGGCATGCCCCAGAAGCACCCAAAGGGAAGCTATGAAGGTGACTCTAGGTGGTGTCACACAGCCTTGCGTCCCTGAGCAACATCCGCGGGGCTTTGCAAATGTTCCCGGCAACGATGATCCCGAGTGAAGGTTGGAGCTTCCTAGTGACCACTAGAGGGCTCAGGGGCGATTGTCATTGCTGGCTGCCCTTCCGGGGGCGGGGCGGGGGGGGGGGGCCGTGGGAGGAACTAGCTTCAGGGATGTGATGAAGTTTACGTGTTGAACACCAACCAGCATTCAGCACGGAGGCTAAAAGACCCAATGGGCACAGGGCATGGGCCAGTATTTGGAGCTAGGTGAATATGCCTCAGAGACAGGGATGCATGCCGTGCTTAGTAGAGAAAACTTTCCACCTAGAAGTTTCTAGTTTTTCGCACAAATCCAAAGACATTGACCTAAAGCAGAAAAGTTATATGTCAGAATTGGAAACTAATAGTCTATATACAGGCTTTAGGATCAGACTCATATTCAAATTCAAGCTTTGCCGTTTGTGAGCATGATATGGTAGGTGATATATGTAATTTTCTAATCTTCAGTTTCCTTATCTGGAAAATGTAAAGTGCTTGGCATAGATAGTGCTCCAAAAATAGAATATACTCAATAACTGGGTGTTTTACTTGCTGTTTTGATCATTTTATTTAGCCTTATACAGTGGGAATCTCAGACTCTGGGTACATCATCAGTGCTGTCTCCAACTCCCTTCATAAAAATCTCTGTCAAGACCCAACCAGACTCCAGACCAATGAAAATGGGACCTGGTGAAAGATGAGATGTCTCAGAAAATGTCTACTACTCCCAAACCTGCTGTGTTTTGCACTTGGGCACAGGTTTTTAATCGTTCTCACGGTCGTCAGGTTGTATCTATCCAAGCCCCACCTAGTGTAGCCAACATGACTTAAATGGAACCTGCAACTGCATGTCTGGGACCTTCAATTCCAGGAACCTCACCCTGAATTACAGCCCCCAGAACCAGCTGGGTGGGGAGGAAATGAAGTGGGGAGAACCAACCTACTTCCCTGACCTCTCTCTGTCCTCTGCCAGGTATTGGTCTCTGGTCTTTGGACCTAGGCTTCACCCTTTAAACATCCCAACATCAGGTACACACCACACCTTGTTTAATGAGCCCAATGCCCTCTGAGGCTGCCACGCAGAAGTTTCCCCTGCCCCACCTGTCTTTGCATTAGACCCTTGGACACTGACTTCAGCCTGGGTTTAAATTGTTTTACCCTCAGCTTGATTTTTAACATTTTGTTTATAGGGGAAAGGGAGGGAGAGAAACTGATGTGCAAGAGAAACAACGTTGGTTGCCTCTCCCATGGCCCCAACTGGGGACCTGGCCCATAACTCAAGCATGTGCCCTGACTGGGAATTGAACCGGCAACCTTTTGGTCCACAGGCTGGTGCTCAGTCCACTACTGAGACATCACGTTAAAGAGACTTCTTTAAATGTGAGGTCTCCTTAGCATCAGTCTTCCCCAGTCCTCAGTGCACAATATCTCCATCTTAGTCTCAGATTGTTCCTTTCTCCCCAACAGTTCACAGCAGACCAGATCGTTACTGGTGCAGTTTTTTTTTTTTATAAGAAAAGGTGAGGACTAGAATTGCCATCTGGAGACACTGAATTAGCACTAAGATTCTTGGTAGAGGATATGGCTATAGAAATAGGGTCGATTGATTCCATTAGCTAGTTTCTGTTGATGTTCTTATCAAGGAAAAATTCAGAAACACACAGAATTGACTATTAAAAGAGCTCTCCATTCATCAAGAATATAGGCTTGGAGATTTGTCCTTGGACTTTTTTTCTCTTTTTCCTGTAATAATTGTGAATTTCTTCTGATCCATCTGTTCTCTCCTCTGGAATCCCTAATTGTGAGGGATAATAAATGGTCCAAACAGATATTACACTAGAATTTAGACCTCATTAGATCTCAGTGTGTCCCCATAGATGGACACGGATATTCATCTTAAAGTACCACAAAGTACCTCTCATTTCCTCTCCTGTCTCAGTTTAGCATTCCACATTTTATGTTCATTTTTCAGAAAATTTTTATCCTCACCTGAGGACATGCTTATTGACTTTAAAGAGAGGGGAAGGGAGGGAGAGAGGGAAGGAGAGAAATATCGATGTGAATAGATCAGCTGTCTCTTTTATGCACCCTGACTGGGAACTGAACCTGCAACCTGGGCATGTGCCCTGAACTGGAATTGAACCCATGACCTTTCAGTTTATGGGACAATGTTCCAGCCAACTGAGCCATACTGGCCAGGGTTTATGTTCTTAATGATTTACAAATTAATGAATTCTTTGAGAAGGAAAAATTGATCTTTCTGAGTGGATGTTTGTCAACATTGATATGAAAAAATGTTCACATGCTGTGCTGGTACATTCTGTCCTACAAAAACAAGTGCTGTCTCTACCCATATGTGAAATAGAGAATTTGCCATGCCAGTCAATTACAAAAACTAATCTCTGAATTACTTTGAATGAAACATTAAAGGATTAGATGCCAGAAAAGGCAGCAACAGATTTTCCCCTATATTCACATTATAAGACTGCAACTCTGAAAAATGCTTTTCTAGGAGTTTACTGCTTCCCAGAGTCACTGTCATCAAGTTTTGACATAAAGGATTTCAGGCACCCAATTTAGAAAACAAACAGCTATTAAATTTCCAAAATGTCTATTTCCATAGATGTTTTAATAATGGAATAATGTTTGTGTGCTTCTCTCTGCCTCCTTCTTAGAAAGTAGGCAGTTCAAAGGTGTTAATTCATTCTTACGAATATATTTCCCCACTCCGTCAAAAACAGAAGCATAATTCAATTGAAGTGTATCAGAACTATGTTTCCTTATACCATACTATGTGACAAGCCGTAAATAAAATGAACTTTTTACGAATACATAATGCATAGGATATGTTTCTAGGGTTGCATATAAAGAGTATTATAATGACATACATTTGTCTGGGTAACCACAAGCAAGTTGTCATTTCAACAACTCATGGACTGAATATAAAGCAATATTCAAGTGTTCCAGCTCAAACTGGTAGTCCTAACACCTCACATATTGACATATCAACACAGTAAGCTTCTTCTAGAAAATTATTTTTTAGGAAATTATGTTGGCCACCATGAACTTTTTTTTAAACTTCAAGTATTTAATACCATAAGAATAGAGTTTATGCTTCAATGTTAAATTCCTTTCAACGGTGGTAGACACCAAGTACCCTGTTCAGTGCTGTGTTCTCAGCACCCAACACAGTCCATATCACTGTGCGTAGATTCTCAAAAAGTCTTGAATAAATAATTAAGGGAATAGGTCAAGTTTATTTGGTTGTCTTTGTACCTCCCTAACAGTGCCTTTCTTAGATGCGCAGGGACTAGTCTCCTTTCCTTACTTCCCAACACTCCCCCACTCCGGTCCGGGGCCTCTCAGGCTATTTCCTGCATAGGCCCACCTGCCCCCAGCTCAGGTCAGTCCTATACTTTCCCATCCCCGAAAAATAAGGGATATGTTGTTTGATTCTGAACTGTTTCGAGATTCCTTCAGTTCTTTGTACCAGACAAATGTTTACAGAAGACTATTTTACAATACTTCTGAATACTTTTGAAGAGTCATCAGAAACTCCTCTGCTGGGCCACTCTAGTTGTAAATTCAGTGGAGGGGCAATACCTCTCCCTCCCTGCACCTCTTTCCCCGGTTTTTGGTTTCACATGTCATACAGAGTCTTCTCCAGGAAATGCCCTTGGACGGGACTGCCAATAGCTGGAGAGAGAGCTCTCTGTGCCCTGTGCACCATACCTTGTGTACCAGGAGCGCTCACGCATCATCTAGCCCACAGTAGAGGGGAGTGTACATGCTTCCCAGACACAGCAACTTGTGTCCATGCTCCCACAAAGTGGCCCACAGCCAGGTCTCTCCTGCACTCAAGATCTCCTGGGTGGCAGCTGGACCCCAGTTCTGGGTCTCCCAAAATGCTGAACATAGATTTTAAGCTCTTGAAAAATTAATGTCAATGAATCTGATTTTTCAATCACTATCCCTCATTTTCCATTCCCCAGGGTTCTTTCTATAAAGTCCTTAGTCCTTAATTCTTATTGTCTAGGGCCTCTGCTAGTTTCATGCTATGTATAAGGAAATAGCCATTTTTGCTGTTTTTGTACCATGCTATGGCACAGGTATATCTGCCTAGATTTACAAATACTCCCTGAGGTTCCACCACATTGAAGTCAAAGCATAGGACCATCTATTCAGAACACAATGACATTTCTGATTGTAGCATGTCTTCTCTGTCTCCACCCTTCCTAATCCAAGTAATCATTTCTAATAGGCAAAGACCCTCTCTCCACTGGATATTTCCTCACTCTTTTTTCTTGTTGGAAGCATCTAGAATAATCTCCTTAATAAGCATGAAATCAAAACATAGGAGGGACTTTTCTACTTTCCTTCATGTCACATACTTTCTCTGAGGCAAAGAATATAACACTAATTACCATCTGCTTGAATTATGTAAAGATAAATGAAGAAATACTTGGGGGAGGGGCTGGGAATTGGTAGATACCAGAAAAAATATTGTACTATGAAAGGAATTAAACAAAAAGAGACATAATCAGATTGTTATTAAAAAGACTTTTTTTGTTAATTGTTTATTTTTAGAGAGAGGACAAGGGAGGGAGAAAGAGAGGTAGAGAAATACAATGTAAGAGAGAAACGTCAATCTCACACCAGGACCGAACACACAACCCAGGCATGGGCCCTGACTGGGGATCGAACTGGTGACCTTTTGCTCTGCTGAATGATTCCCAACCAACTGAGGCACATTGGTCAGGGCAAAAAAAAATTTTTTTTAATTGGCTCCTGTTAGGACTAGATGTTGGAAATGCTCAGGAAATAGTGAAAACAAACCAGCTTGGAAATTACTGCAGCAGTAACAATGAGGGTGACCACAGAATGGAAAGAAATAAGTGAATTGAAGACATAAAGCCTGCTGCCCTTAACCACTAAGCTACATTGCTTCCCAGGAAATGACTCTGAGAATTCATTGGCCTAAGTTTTAGTGCGTACTTGGTTTATTGCATGTTGCAGACTATGGGTATTTGCATTTTAACAGAGGACTTTTTCTTGATAGAGTGAAAGAAATTATTAGGGGAGGGCTAAGGATATATTTATCTTTTACATCCCCCTCAGATGGTTAAAATTACTTGCCCAAGGTCCCAAGCTAGTAAACAGTGATGCTGGGATGTGGATGTCTAATAAAAATAACACAATGATGGCCTTTGCATGTCAGCAGTTGACAGGTTGGAATTGATATTCTTAGATGGAGAACTTAATCTATGTGCCATATTCTTTTCATTCTTCCATTGATAAACTATAAGACCAGGGTAATAAAACATAGACACTGTAACACCCATGCCAAAGACATACTCCTGGTCTGGCTGCTGCTTAGAAGGCTCAAACAGGGAATTAATCATGCTTGCTCATGTAGAAAGATGTAATTGAGTGATATATTGTTTATTTATGAATTGAAGATCCAGAGTTGAGGTATCACCTTTTAGCCTCCTGCCGTATATCAGCCAGATCAATGTAATCATTAAAAAGGGCACTGGAAGCAATTGGCCATAGTAATGGATTTCTTGGCCTTTGGAGACCGTGGTGTTAGAGACCGAGTGGTAAGACGACTGTGGAATGTAGCAGACTGTGCCATGAAGAAGCCTGAATCATCAGGAGTGAAAACGTTTAACAGTCTGCAAAGTTTTCCTAACTAAGTAGGTATGATTCTCCTAATTTTGTCATAAGTAAGGTAAGCCATGGAATGGTTCAGTACCTTGTCTAAAATCATGCAGCTAAGAAATGACAGAGTATGATGTGCATTTAGATTATTCTAAATTATTAACACATCCAAGACCCATGCCTGCCCCTCAGTGCCCCTGCTGAATCACGGTGCTCGTCTCCAAGCCAGTCAGGCACACCTGATTGTCTGCCAACAACCCACCAGCATAAAAATAAAACAATTCACAAATGGCCATTGTATGAACCCACGTGCTGAATTTCACAGCAGTTGTTACTAAGACATACTCCACATCAGGAAAAAAAAAAGGAGACTTGATGATGGCTTAGTCATTCTCCTTGAAGCAACACAGCACGTGGCCCTCACCCCTAAACAGGGGAGACAGAAGGAGAGAGATAGGAAGCATACTGAAAGGAAGAAGAAAGAAGTGTGGGAACCACACTATTGTGGGTCCACAGTATTTGTCTATCTTGATCGTTTTACTCTACTTGCCTCTGATGGGTGCTATAAATTAAATTGTGTGTCCCACTAAAATGCATATGTGGAAGCCCTAATCACCAATGTGATGGTGTTTGGAGGTAGGGCCTTCAGAGTGTCCATGATGGGATTAGTGACTTTATATAAAAAGAGGAAGAGACGCAAGAGCACCCTCTGTATTTGCATACCAAGGAAAGGCCATGTCGGGGTACCACCAGGAGAGGGAGCTCACCAAGACCCTAACCATGCTGGTGCTCTGATCTTGGAGTTCCAGCCTCTGGACTGGTGAGAAATAGTTGTTGTTTATTCCACCCAGTCTATGGTATTTTGTTATGGTAGATAAATTAATTTTAATGCTTTTTATATTAACACAATGTGGCAAAAAGGTGTTGGGATGAACTTACTTTAATTTAATACAACAAATCTCCTAATTTTTTTATTTCTTATGAGAAAATTAATTGGTGTTCAAGTTGTTTTGGATTACCTTCCACTTTTCAAAAATGTTATGGTCAGTAAAATCAAGAGACAGGTAACCTCTTTACAAAGTTAGAATGTATGGATATTATTATTATTATTATTATTATTATTATTGGTGTTAAAGAATACAAATAATTACGTTATGCATCTGTAAAACCCCCATTGGATAATCTGAGTATTTTTAATTAGAAAATATTAATAAGACATGTAAGGAACATAATATCACACCAAGCCACTCTTCATATTATCTTTCTTCTAAGACATTTTTTTTTCACATTATGGTTCATCTGAGAATATTCCTATGCCATTATCTTTTACGCATGTATAATCACACAAACATATTGTTGGGAAATATAATTAAAAACACAACTCTTCTCACAACCTAAAAATCCTCCCCACCAAGATGGTAAAGAAAGAAAACACTTATTTTTGAATAAGCACTACCAGAATCCGATTCATAACACAGGCAATGCATGAAGAAACCACAAAGGGAAAGGAATGTCACCCTCATATATGGCCAGGCACACACGGCCCATGACATATGTGTTCTCAAGATAGACAACTAGTCCTGAAATAAGAGGACCTGACAGCACCATTTGTCACACAAAATACATCTTAAATTTACCTGGTAATTGCTGTAACCATGTGTGTTAGGTAACTAACTGGCACTATGCAGAGGAGAAACAAACTTCTATCTTTATGGCAGAAGACAGTTTTACAGTGTGGAGTAAGGCAGCTCCAAAATTAGGTTCCTCCTTCCCGCAGAGATTGGGAGAGAAAGGTGCTACCTCTCTTGATGTCCCCATTCAAAGAGATGGCTTCCAGGTCCATGAAAAAGACATCCCTGGGTTATAAAGTTGACAAAAGGTCTAACAAGTTTTCAGAAGGATTTCTACACATTTCAGAGAGGTAAAAGTATAGTTGCAAGTTTTCAGAAGTAAATGCTATAAGAAGGTAGGGGGAGAATTCTCCTCCCTTATTTTCAACAGGGAAAATTCATCCCTTTATTTTTATTTTCATTTGTCCTTACAATGACTAGATATGAAAACCATAGGTATAGATACATGTATGTGAAACTCTATAATAGTATTTATATATCTATGTACATACAAATAGTATATTACCTATGTATAGTAAAAACTGATAGCAAAGAGGCTATATGGCAAATGATAGCATTAAAAACTAGATGGTAAAACACACAAAAAGTTAACATCTATTTTGTCTGCATAATTAGATTCTATGTCATTTTTAGTTCTTTCTACTTTTATGTGTGTTAAATGACTTTATCACAAACATATATCTTGTTTTTAAATTAAAAATGAATTCATAGTTTGTTTTTAATATTGAAAAATATTTCCAATGAATCTGCTGCAAAAACTTTCCCTGTGAGAAAACAATATTCCAACTTTTTCATTAGGAATAATGTGAGCCATTTGGTGCACAGTTATTAACAATGCTCTGTGTTATTGGTTTCAGAGCAGTTCATCATCTGGTAAAGCAAAGACCAATGGTGAGTTTGTCTGAACTTGGTTTCCGTGGCTAGCAGTGCTCACCTATCGGTAGAATAGTTAGAATAGAATTGGAAGCACAGGAGAACAGTTGACTGGTTGTTAGCATGTTGAGGATGGGAAGCCAGACACAGGGTCAGTGCCTGAGTCCACGAGTGATGTACGTCCATGAGTTTCACACCAATGTTGATTCCAGTAACAGTAACTGAGTTCTTTCCAGAATGATTCTCTTGGAAATGTAGGAAAATACTGCTGTTTTCCCCGCTTACGAATTCTTTTCTCACAAGAAAAAATGGACTTCTTGCTCTCTTTTTTTATCTTTCCATTTATTTTTTATTATATTTTATTGATTATGCTCTTATAGTTGCCTCAATTTTCCCCCTTGTCCCCTTCTGCCCCCTTCCCTCCAGCAATTCCCTTCCCTAGTTCATGTCCATGGGTTGTGTGTGTAAGTTCTTTGGTTTCCCCATTTCCTATACTATTCTTAACGTCCCCCAGTCTGTTTTGAACCTACCAAAGTGTGCTTCTTAATCCCTGCACTATTTCCCCATTCTTTCACTTCCCCCTCTCAGCTGATAATCCTCCAAAGGATCTCTGTTTGTTTCGCTTAGGGATTTATTTTTTTTTTAGATTGTCGATTTTTTTTTTGTTGATAGTTGTGAATTTGTTGCCTTTTTGATGTTCATGGTTTTGATCTTCTTTTTCTTCAATAAGTCCTTTTAACATTTCATGTAATGATGGCTTGGTGCTGATGAACTCCTTTAGCTTTAGCTTTGCATTATCTGGGAAGCACTCTATCTGCCCTTCCATTCTAAGTGGTAGCTTTGCTGGATAGAGTGATCTGGGTTGTAGGTCCATGCTTTTCATGACTTTGAATATTTCTTGCCAATCCCTTCTTGCCTACAAAGTTTTTTTTTTTTTTTAGAAGTCCACTGACAGTCTTATGGGAGCTCCTTTGCAGGTAACTCTCTGCTTTTCTCTTGCTGCTTTTAAGATTCTCTCTTTATCTTTAACCTTCAACATTTTAATTATGATGTGTCTTGGTGTGGTCCTCTTTGGGTCTAGTTCATTTGGGGCTTTCTGTGCTTCCTAGACTTATGTGACTATTTCCTTCACCAAATTAAGGAAAGTTTTCTTTCATTATTTTTTCAAATAGGTTTTCAACTTGCTACTCTTTCTCTTCTCCTTCTGGCACCCCTATGATTCAGATGTTGGTACATTTGGAGATGTCCCAGAGGCTCCTTATACTATCCTCATTTATTTTTTAATTCTTTTTTCTTCTTGTTGTTCTGGTTGAATGCTTATTTATTCCTTATGTTCCAAATCATTGATTTGAATCCCAGCTTCCTTCTCATCTCTGTCAATTTCTTGTAGATTATTCTTTATTTCACTTAGTGTAATATTTGTTTGTTTGTTTGTTTATTTGTTTATTGCTGTTCTCAAGGAGTTTTCTGAGTATCCCAATAACCAGTGTTTTGAACTCTGCATCTGATAGTTTGTCTATCTCTTTTTTGCCTAGTTCTTTTTCTGGGGTTTTGTTCTGTTCTTTCATTTGGGCCATATTTCTTTGTCTCCTCAATTTGGCAGTCTCCCTGTGTTTGTTTCTGTGTATTAGGTAGAGCTGCTTTGACTCCTTGTCTTAGTAGTGTGCCCTACTGTAGAAAAGGCACCTATAAATTGTGCGGGGTGGAGCTGTAGGTAATTGCCAGGGTGGGGTACCTGCCCCACTGCTTTGTGGTTCTGTGTGTAGGAAAGGCTCAGAGAGGGG
The DNA here is from genome assembly GCA_004024845.1 of Tonatia bakeri. NCBI lineage: Eukaryota > Metazoa > Chordata > Mammalia > Chiroptera > Phyllostomidae > Tonatia > Tonatia bakeri. The sequence continues at coordinate 84,042 of PVIA01006221.1, forward strand.
ACAATGCTGCTGCCTGGCTTCTGGAAGTTCACCCAGCTCTCACCCCATTTCCAGTCACTTTACCTCCTTCCAGTGTGTGACTGGTGACCTTCCAGCTGCTGCCCCAGTAGTGAATACCAGAGTGGGTAGGTTTGCATACATTCTAAGACTGTGATGGACCTTTAAGCAGTGAAAGTCTTTCAGTTTCTTCCCCTGCCCCAATCCCCACTGGTTTTTACAGCTAGAGGTAATGGGGTTCTATCCTCCCAGTGCTGGAACCCTGGGCTGTGTGGCCTGGGGCTGGGATCACTGGCTCTGAAGGTATCCCTCCCATCTGTTCTGCCCCCTGCCTTTCCACACCGCACTGCCTCCCTGCCCGTCTCTGAGATTCTACCCCTCCTATCCATCTGGATGAATGTGTCTTCTTTAAACCCTTGGTTGTTGGACTTCCCATAAAGCTTGATTTTCTGATAGTCCTGGTTATTATTAGTTTTGAGATCTTGTTGTAGTTCTTTTTTTTGGTTGCTCAAGGAGGTGAAGTGTGTCTACCTATGTCTCCATCTTGACTGGAATTTGGGTTTCTCTCCCTTCTGTATGTCAGCTCTTGCAAGTGGACATGCATCTCAAAATACTTTCTAAAATACTTCTCAGCCTCCATGAGAATACACTGACATCTGGATTGTCCCACCAAGATCACCAAATAAATTACAGTGTCTAAAGCCAGAAACAAACAAAAACTCTGGGCTCAGGCTGACAATTCCACCATGACAGGAACAAAGCACAGGAATCAGAATTGCAAGACAAGCCTCTGCCAAGATCTTGGCAATTGGAGCACTTGGAACACCAGGAATCTCAGTGCGGGAAGCCCTGGGGGACAAAAGGCCTCTAAAGCAGAGTGCCATGTGCAGGAATGAACACAGGTCTGGTGGCCAGGCACAAGTTACTTCACATCCACACTTAGCTATTTACTTGCCACTGAGCAAGTTACTCCAATCGGCCTTTCCCCCTCATCTGGAAAACAGACATTTTAATAGATTCATTAAACAGTTACCACAAAGAGAAAAAATGCATGTGAAATTCCTGGCAGAACATAGGCACTCAATAATTGGTAGCTATATAATATTCCTACAGCACCACTGTGACATAACCAGACGCTGAGAAGGCTAGACTTGGCCTGATTTTACAGACTTAGCCCATGCTGACCTCTCTTGTGTGTGTTTCTTCAACACTTCTGTCCATATTATGTCTTAACGCTATTATATCCATCTTGCATTTTCAAATTTATTACTTCCCACACTAGAGTTGAGCTCTTTGAAAATAGCAACCATTGAATTTATGGTGAATTAATATTCCATACTTCAGGTATATTTATCTACCCTACAATAGGAATACATGCCAGAGAGGTAAGCTGCATTTTCTAAAGGAGGCCCCGAAGCCCTATGTACACTGCCTATATGCTTGTGTTTCCACCTAGCTACTCCAAGAATGTAAGCGGAATAATAATTTAATTCAATGGTTTGTGAAATTTTTGCTTATAATTTTCACAATAAGTACATAAAGTTCTTTCAGGAGCTACAAAGTCAACATAGTAAATGGGTTAAAAGAATGGTGCAAACGTTATCACACAGATTTGGTCTAAAATAAAGGGCTACGATGTTCACTTCATCAAATTTAAAAACTAATTATTTCTTTCTCCTTCCTCCCTCCCAGCCTTTCTAGATAGTTCAGTGCTAGAAAGTTCAGGCAGGGCCAGGCGAGGTGAGCTCCCCAGGGTCTCTCCATCCACATGCTCCGCTGCTCCCTGGTTGACTCTTGCCTCCAGCTAAAGTGGCCACTTGCTCTTTCCACTTCTGTGCCTTTACTTGCCCTGATGATTCTTCTGCCTGGAATGTCTATGACTTACTCCCAGGCTTCCTTCCCCAACAGCCCTGCCCAGTGTCTGAAACAGTCCGTCCACCCTGCAAGGCTAATATCTCAAGGGATACCACCACCACGAGATAATATTGTCCTCTTTTAACTTTTAAAAAACTTTCTCTGTGTATCTCTTGTGGTATATCATTTTCTCTGTTGCAATATTATTTGAAAATACCTCCTAATATCTCAACCAGGTTGTAAATTCATTCAGAACAAAAAGGAGAGAATTTATATCTGGTGAATCTTATCAGTCCCTAAAGTACAGAACTGAATTTGAAAGTAGCCAAGAAGGATGTACTAAGGATATGCCCCAATGATTCCCTACCTTTATCCACTAAACCAAGTTCTCAAAAGTTTCCAGAAAATAATGTTAATCCATAAAATCATCTCTAAGACCAAGGTCCTTAAGTTTAGTACCTATGTTTTCTTCTGTATAATTTATTGTTTCAGGTATTATATTTAGGCTTTTGATTCATTTTGGGTTTTTTAAAATGATTTTATTTATTTATTTTTAGAGAAGGGAAAGGGAGAAGGAAAGGGAGGGAGAGAAACATCAGTGTGTGGTTGCCTCTCTCACACCCCCTACTGGGGACCTGGCCCACAACCCAGGCATGTGCCCTGAGTGGGAATCAAACTGGCAACCCTTTGGTGATGAGGCCAGCACTTAACCCACTGATCCACACCAGTCAGACCAGATTCATTTTGAATTTATGTGGACAAACAGTAGTCTAGTTTCATTAATTTGCATATGGCTTTCCAATTTTCCCAGTACTATTTATTGAAGGGGCTTTCTTTTCTCCTTTGCATGTTTTTGGTTCTTTTGTTGTAATTACAAAATAAATTATTTTTATTGTTTTTTCTGAAATTTCATTGTTAGTATATAGTAAAACAGTGGGTCTTAATGTACATTGAATATACAGATGATGTATCATAGAACTGTATACTTGAAATATATAATCTTATTAACCATTGTCACCCCAATATGTTTAATTAGAGCATAAATAATGTTAGTCCAATTCTAATTCAAATCCATTGTAGACAACATGCAACATCAGAAGTCCACAGGTGGCTATCAAGTCTTAATAGGAAGGCTTAATTTTATTCAGGAAGAAGGTGCTGAATTAATTCACATTGTTTAGTTGAAAAGATTATTATCCTTCAAGATCAGGGACATTCTCCAAGGCAACTGATCTTTACTCTTCCAAGTGTCAGTAGTATGAAAACAAAACAAAAGGGAACTACTTTAGATTAAAAGAAATTCAGTCACAACTAAATGAAGTATGTGACTCTTGACTGGATCCTAGAATTTTTTAAAAAGGAACATTATCAGCACAATTGAGGAAATCTGAGTATTGACTATATTACATAATATTATTATATCAATATTAAAACTGTTGTTATAATAAGGGCATTTCTGTATGTAGGAAAATGACCTAGGTCTTAGGACATAATACTGAAATGCTTAGGAACGCAGTGGCATGATGCTTACAACTTACTTTTAAATGATTTGGCAAAATAAACACACACTCGTACATACATGAAGTGAAAGAGAAAATGAAAGTGCAGTGCTAAGAACTGGTGCACCCAGGCGATGTGATACATTGCTCATTCAACTTCGAAACTTTTCAGAGTAAAAAGTTTAAAAATTTGTCATCATCTTGCAAAAGTAGGGAGCCACTTACAGATCTGTATGAGTAACTTTTAAAATGTAAACAGGCAACATTAACAGAAATATCTATTTGCTAAATTACCACCAACTTGAAAGTTATTGTAAACGGTACGGAAACACCCAACACCATTACTGGCTTTCATAAATCTTGAGGCAAATTGTGTCCTTTAACATTTGTGTGAACTTTCAAAGCAGAAGTAAACCTTGGTTAAAATTTCAAACTGAAATAATTAGGAAACTAAACAGTGAATGTTCAAAGCACTCTAACAGTTTCCTGTATTAATGGAAGAGCTTTGAAATGCTTAACCATAATATTCCTGTGGCTTTTTACAAGGATTAAAGTTACAAAAAAAATTTTAGTAATCTCTACAGCAGTGATGTGAGAGTGGCAATTTGTATAAAAATCACTAAGCAGAAAATCTTGAAGAATTATAGTCTTTAGAAATTCATTTCTGTTATTTTTCCCCATACAGTTCTCCTGCTAAAGAAAGGACTGAGGTTGTGCCAAGAATTTTTTACTAGAAAACATTATGATGCCAGTGTGGCCACATCTAGACGACATCTGGCACACCCAGTAGAGGGGGCTGCAAATAGTGAATGGCCGGTGAAAGATGTAAGGCACATTTAATAGGTAAATCATCATTTCTTTTAATGATAATGAACTCAGTTTTGGAGATAAGAAAATATAATTTCAGACCTTTATTTTTTAAATTCTCTGAACAGTGGAACAAAAAGCACAAGATCTATTTTCCTCCCCACACTGGAATTCTCACAATCATTACTGAATTTATATTTTATTGTATGACTTCAAAATGTGTCTGAAAGTTAGTTTTGTTCTATTGCTGTGTATTATCTTATAATAATTTCCATAGATCTTCACATGATAGATGTTTCCCAAAATGTTTCAATATATGATACTTCTATGAAGTATCGACTTAAATCTAGAACAACTCAACATTTCTTCATGGTATAATTTATAAAGTGACAAGTGAATGCTAGATTTTTTAGGGAAGAAAAAATGTTACTTAATCAAATCCCTTTTGAATTTGTGTTTCTTTGTTTTTTCACCATATCCCGTAGTTGCAGTCACTATGCTGAAGTTTCAAAAACTAAAGATCACCACGGATTAATTTAAAATTTATCATATGGCTCATTGCACTAGGAAAATGGACCGTAACCATGTGGTCACAGTTTTTCTAATTTATCACAGCAAAGGTTCCTCAGTCCCCCAGGCATATGTTATCCAAGAAAGCTTAATCATAAATTCCCTTGTAAAACACTATCCTACAAGTACTATTTCAAGAAGAATAATAACTCTATATCACAAAAAAATATCTCTAAGCCATAGAACAAATGGTCTGCAGTTTTGAACAAATATCCAAGACGGTACACTGCTTCAAAATCACAGAAATCTGATTTCACATAGGTTTCCCCTTCCTGCCGTGGTCACCATTGGTGCTATCCACAAAATATGTGTGCACCTAATAGGATACACTTCTGGGCCTGTTGTGATGTTATATTGGCACGTGACTTGCTTTGGCCAATGAAATGTAAGCATAAGTGTCGGCTATTTCAAGAGCCAGGACATAATAATAAAGAGTGCCCAGCTATCTTTTCTTTCACCACAGTGACCAGCAACCTCCAGCTGGAGCAGCTTCATCAAACCCAAGTGCTGAAGAGAGAACACTGCAGATTAGAACCTTCAAATTACCCACAATGGGCATGCTGCAAGAAATAAACCCTGTAGTTTTAGGCTGCTGAGGTTTGGAAATTGTACACTAGTTATCACAGCCTAACCAACCCAGTCTGACCAATGCATTGCCCATATTTTATTAGAGACAACCGTGTTAGGCTCTTGAAGTTTGCAAAGAATACTGACACGTGCTCTTGTTTCTTGGCTGATGGATGTTTATTGTATTAGCATAGATAGAAGGAAGTAAAAGTTAGAGAAAACGATTCTAGTAGCTGCAGACCAAGCCTTGTGGATACAGGATACAACACAGCACAAATTTAAAGTACACGGCTTCGTAAGTTTTGAGATATATACCAATACAATCAAGAGTAAAAAATACCCATTCTTCAGAATTTCCTTATACCACTTTATAACCATTCTGTCCAGCCCATGCTCCTTCAAATAATCATGTTTTGCTTCCATCACTAAACATTACATTTTATGTAAACAGAATCATACAGTATACACTTTGGGGGAGCTAATTTCTTATACTTGGCGTAATTATTTTGATATTCATCCATGTTGTAGAAATCAATAGTTCATTCCTTATTATTGTTGAGTATTCCATTGAATGGTTGTAATACAATTAGCTTATTCATCTGTTGGTGAACATCTCAGATGTTCTCTGTTTGGGGCTATCATAAATAAAGCCACTAAAAACATACATGTCCAAGTCTTTATACAGACATTGACTTTCGTTTCTTTGGATAAATACCTAGGAGCAAAATGGCTGGGTTATAGGTAGTAGTATCTCACTGTGGCTTTAATTTCCTTAATGACTAATGGATGCTGAGCATCTTTGGTGTGCTCATTTCCCACCCAGCTCTCTCCCTTGGATAAGCATCTGTTCAACTCTTTTCATCTTTAAAAAATTGAAATATTTGTGTTTTAAGACTGTGGGTTCTTTATATACTCTAGATACAAGTCTTTTTCATCACATATGTGTTTTGCTATAATTTTCTCCATCAAATATGGGGCTTGTCTTTTATTCTCTTAACAGTCTCTGTTGAAGAGCAAAAAATTTTATTTCGATGGAGTCTAATTTGTGGGTTTTTAAAAATGGATTGTGGTTTTGATGTGCTTAAGAAAGCTTTGCCTAACCCAAGATCACATAAATTTTCTTTTTGCTTTCTTCTAGATGTTTCATAGTTTTAGGATTTTTTCCAGCCTTATCAATATCTAAATGACATACACTGTGTAAGTTTAAGATGTACAACATCTAATTTGATACATGGATACATACATTGCAAAATGATCACTGTGATAAGGTTAGTTAACACATCCATCACCTCACGTAGTTAAGATTTTTGTGTGTGATGAAAACTTTTAAGATTTAGCAGCTTAGAAACTTCCAAGTATACAATAAAGTATTGTTAACTATAGTCACCGTGCTGTACCTGACATCTCCAGAACTTAAGACTGGAAGTTTGTGCCCTTTGATTACCTTCACCCATTTCCCTGACTCCCTCAACCCCGACCCCTAGCAATTATCAATCTACCGTGTTTTTATGAGTTCAGGGTTATTTTGGATCCCACGTACAAGTGAGATCATAAAGTATTTGTTCTTAACTGACTTATTTCACTTAGCAAAAGGGTTCAAGTTCCACTCATGTTGCAAATGGCAGGATTTTCCTCCTTCTCCGGAAAAAGTCCAGCCATGGTTTATATAATGAGAACATTTGCACAACATCGATGTAGCCTGGCAGCAAAGGAGACTAGAAGGCACATGCATGAAGAATGATACTTTACTGTACTGGTCAGTGGGGGTGGTAGACACGCTGAGTGAGCGTGTGTGCTGTGTGGCTGTCGCATTCGAAATGACTGAGCGAATGGAGCAACAAATCTGCGTCAGATTTTGCGTTCAGCTTGAACATTCCTCCACAGGAAACTATTTGGATGATTCAGAAGACTTTTGGGGATGATACAATGAGTGCAGTGCAAATAAAAGTGTGGCACAAATGCTTCAAAGATGGTGGAGAATCTGTTGAAAGTGATCCATGCTCTGGAAGGCCTGAAGCAAGCAGAACGCCTGAGAATGCTGAACGTGTTTGAGCTACGATCAACAGAGATCGGTGACTAGAAGCTGATCTGGGCATTCCAAAAACTACCTCATTCGAGAATCTGACACAGAATCTTGACATGAAACATGTCGTGGTGAAATTCATTCCATGGTTTCTGCTGCCCGAGCAAAAGGAACACCATGCTTCACTTGCTAATGCCTTGATTCAAGCCTCTACCAAGGAACCAGATTTGGCACTGTGCGACATCCGGGCTTTTCTCAAAAGTAAAATCATCTTTGAAAGGGAAGAGATTTCAGACCATCAGTCTGATTCGGGAAAATATGACAGGGCAGCTGATGGTGACTCCAAGAAAAGATTTTTTTTAACTTTTTTTTATTGTTGTTCAAGTACAGTTGTCTCCATTTTCCCCCCACAACTCCTCCCAACCCCAACCATCCCCACTTCCCACCCTTGATCCTACCCCCTTTGGTTTTGTCCAGGCATCCTTTATACATGTTCCTGAAAACACTTCCACCTTTCCCTCCCATTATCCGCCCCCACCTCCCCTCTGGTTACTGTCAGTTTGTTCTTAATTTCAATGTCTCTTGTTATATCTTGCTTGCTCGTTTTCAACAAAGGATTTTGCAGAGTGTTTTGAACAGTGGAAGAGATGCTGGGAGAACTGTGTGAGGTCCCAAGGTGCTTACTTTGAAGGGGACTGAGGCATCATTGTCCTATGTACAATGCTTCTTATACCTTGTAGCTTCTTCAATAAATATCTATTTTTCACAGTACATGGATGGGTACTTTCTGGACAGACTATATATATATATATATATATATATATATATATATATAGTCTATATCTATATATATATAGTTTGTTTCTGTCTTGGCTATTATAACTAATGCTGCAGTGAACATGGGACTGCAGATATCTATTTGAGACAGTGATTTCATTTTCTTCAGGTATGCACCCAGAAATAAAATTGCTGAATTATATGGCAATTCTATTTTTGGCTATTTGAGGAACCTCCATACTGTTTTCTATAGTGGCTGCACCAATTTCCATTCTCACCAACATGTTGTGCACAAGGGTTCCCTTTTCTTCACATCCTTCCCAGCATTTACCTCTTGTCTTTTTGATAATATCTATTCTAACAGGTGAGGTGATACCTCACTGTGGTTTTGATTTGCATTTCCGTGATAATTATTGATGTTGTTGAGCCCTTGTTCATGTACCTATTGGCCATTTGCATGTCAAGGACTTTACCATCTATGTTTTCCTCTAGGATTTTGTGACTTCACGTATTATGTTTAAGACTTGAATCCATTTTGAGTTAGTTTTTATGAGCGGTGTAAGATATGATCCAGTTTTATTGTTTTGCATATGAATATCCAGTTTTCCCAATATCATTTATTGAAGAGACTATATTTCCCCCACTGGGTATTCTTGGCTCCCTTGTCAAGTATTAGTTGACTGAATATACATAAGTTTATTTCTGGGTTCTCAATTCTGCTTCATTGATCTGTTTTTAGGCCAGTACCATACTGTTTTGATTACTATAGCTTTGGAATATAGTTTGATATCAGGATGCATGATGTCACCAGTTTTAGTCTTCTTTCCCAAGATTGCTTTGGGTACATGGAGTCTTTTGTGGTCCATGCAAATCTTAAGATTATTGTATCTATTTTCTCTAAAAACAAATGCCATTGAAATTTTGATAGGGATTGCATTGGATCTATAGATACAATGTTTAACAATATTAATCTTCTGATCCATAAACATGAACTATCTATCCATTTATTTGTGCATTTCATATCTTCCATCAAAGTCTTAAAGTGTTCAGTGTACTAGCCTGGGAGTTTGCCCCCATGCCCCAGCAAGGCCATAAAGTGAGCTCCACAGTCAGAATGACTCTTTAGCTAGAGATCCAAATCAAGCAGAATTGCCGGGCAAGCTCCCTGCTTGGTATCTCTGTTTGGGCAAGCAGGATCCAGCCTGCTAAGATCTGAGCGCTGGTGGCGGTAAGCGCTCCTGTTTCTCCACTTCTGTCTGATTGACCTCCAGCGGTTGAACTCCACAGATTCCACCAGGGAAACCCATGAGATGAGTACCAAGTGGGCCTCCCAGGAAGTGCCCCACATTTTGGGGAAACTAGATTTCTACCTTGGGTTCTCTTGTCCACACTAGAGAAACCGTAGGTCTTCAGGGTCTGTCTCGGTGTGATACCGTGCCAGCTGGGAAGAGGAGTAATGTAGTCAAGGTGCAACAGCTCTTCTCAGTCTTCTCATGTGGTCCTTCTCAGTCTCTGTCGTCCCGAAGGGCACATCAACTTCACGTCAGGGTCTGGAATTTTCACAACAGCATTTTGTCTATGGATAGCTTATCTCCTTTTTAAAATTTTTATTGTATTTTTTCCATAACCATTTAAGGCTTTTATACTCCCCTTCCCCCTTGTATACTTTATCTCGTAAGTGGGACAGAAGTCAGAAATGACCATCTTGATAACATCAGCCCCTCATATTTTTAGGTTTAATATTATGGTCTATAATCCATTTATTATTAATTGTTAAACATGGGATGGATGAAAATTCATTATTTTGCATGTAGATATCCAATTATTCAAGCACAATTTGTTGGAAAGATGCTTTTGCACATCTTTGTAAAAAATAAGTTGTGCATATATGTGTGAGTCTATTTCTGGACTTTGTAATGCTTTTTATTGGTCAGTTTTTCCATCTTGACACCAGTTCCACATTTCCTTGATTACTCTAGTTTTGTGAGTCTTGAAATTAGCTCCATTTTGTCTCCTGACTTTGGTCTTCTATTTCATAACTATTTTTGCTATTCTAAGCCCTTTGCATTTCAATATGAATTTCAGAACTCATTCATCAGTTTCTGCAGAAAAGCCTTCCGGGGTCCTACTTGGGATTGCATTGACTCTAAAATCGGTCTGAGTCAAAGTCACATCTTCTGACTATGAACATGTGTGTCCTTCCACTTGCTGAGATCTTATGTAATTTCTCTCAGCAATGTTGTACAGTGAAATGTACAGGCCTTTCATACATTTTATCAGATTTATCACTGTGATGTTGTGACTTATAATAAGAAATATACATGAGGTCTGTTTAAAAGGTATCCAGCCATGTAATATGAAAAATAGAGACATTTATGGAAGGAGATACAAGATACAAGAAATATTGCACATAGGACAATGACTCCTCAGTCCCCTTCAAAGTAGGCACCTTGGAACCTCACACAGTTCTCCCAATAGCCATCAGCTGCCCCATCATATTTTCCTGAATCTCATTGACAGTCTGAAATTTCTTCACTTTCAAAGGTGATTTTAATTTGGGAAAAAAGCCAGAAGTCACAAAGCACCAAATCTAGGCTATAGGGGGCCTGAGTCACCTGGGCAATTTGATATTTCACAAAAAAATCTACACAACATGTGATGCATGAGTGGGTGTGTTGTCATGATAAAGCTACCAATCATCAGTTGCCCATAGCCGCAGACTCCTGAGTCATCCAAACATTTTTCTGTGTAGAAATGTTCAAGTTTAATGCAAAATTTGATGCGGATTCATTGCTTTACTCGCTCAGTCATTTTTAATGCAATGGCCACACAGTACACATGCTCACTCAACAGCATCAACTGCCCCCACTGACTAGTACAGTGAAGTTGTCATTGTTCACACATGTGCATTCCAGTCCACTCTCCTTGGCTGCCAGGTAACATCAATGTTGTACAAACCATTTTCATTATATTAGCAATGGCTGGACCTTTTCTGAGTAGATATATTTGTACTTTATCTTGGTTCCTAGCACAGAACTCTTAAAACCTTTGGAATTTCAGAAGTGATAAGAGTATAAAGACTCTTGATATTCGTAACAAATCCCTTTTAATTAAACCTGAGTTTATGTTAATGAGCTGATTTTTGGAAAGCACTTAAGGATGGGGCCTAGTTGCCAGGAGAATCTATCATGTGATTGGAGAATTGAAACATCCAGGGACAGTAGAGGGGCTGGGGGTTGAATCAATGGCTTATAATTTAATCAATCATGTCTATGTAGCAAAGCCTCCATAATAACCCCAAAGGACAGGGTTCAGAGAGTTTCTGTGTTGATGAACACATCTGAAGACTTGGGAAGAGTGGCAGGCACTCTTGGAGAGAGCATGGAAACTCCATGCTCTTTCCCTTTGCCTCGCCCTATGCATTTCTTTCATCTGGCTGTTCCTGAGTTATAGCCTTTTATAATAAACTGGTGACTGAGTAAGTAAAATGTTTCTCTGAATTCTATGAACTGCTCTAGCAATTTAATAAAACCTGAAGAGGGAGTTGCAGAAACCTCTAACTATAGCCTGTCAATCAGAAGAACAGGTGACAACGTGTACTTACAACTAATGTCTAAAGTGGTTGTGAGTGGGACAGTCGTGTAGGATTAAGAACTTAACCTGTGAGGACTGGTGATATCTGTAAGTAGGTTGTGTCAGAATAGAGTTGAATTATAGGACACCCAGCAGGTGTTCTGAGAATTGCTTGTTGGTGTGGGGAACCCTACCACTACCACCACATTGGAATTGGTACTAGACTCACTTTAATCTCTAAGTATTTATTTAATAATTTTAGATACTGTTTTGAATGGTAATTTTCAGAACTTCAATTTCTGCCTATTTCATTCTAGTATATGGAAATACAATTATTTTTTGTATATTGATCTTGAATCCTGAAACCTTGTTAAACAAATGAATAGTTCCAATAGACTTGTATATTCAATTAAATTTTCTATATAAATGATGTCTTTCATAACTAAAAACAGTTTTACATCTTCCTTTCCAATCTGGATGCCTTATATTTGTTTTTCTTGCTATATTGAGTGAGCTGAAACTTCCAGTACAATGTGGAAGAGCAGTGCTGTGATCCGGCCATTCTGCTCCTAGGTATTTAGTCAAGAAAAACTGAAGTATACGAGATCTGTTCAGAAAAAGTCCAGACATTATTAATATAACAAGAATGGTTTGCCTGACATCGATGTTACCCGGCAGCCAAGGGAAGTGGAATGGAATATGTATGTGTGACCAAGGACACCTTTGCTGTACTAGTCAGTGAGGGCAGTAGGTGCTACTGAGTGACCATGTGTGCTGTGTGTCATCGCATTCAAAATGACTGAGCGAGTCAGCCGTTTTGGTCTACATCAAACTTTGCATTATGTTTGAACATATCTCTGCATGAAACTGTCAGGATGATTCAGAAGTCCACAGGCATGGCATCGGGTGATTGGCAGCTTTATCACGACAACACACCCACTCATGCATCACATCTTGTGTAGGATTTTTTGTGAAACATCGAATTGATGACTCAGCCCCCTACAGTCTAGAAATTGATGCCCTGCAATTTCTGGCTTTTTCCAAAACTAAAAGGAAAGGAAAGAGATTTCAGACTGTCAGTGAGATTCAGGAAAATATGACAGGGCAGCTGATGGTGACTGGGAGGACTGTGTGAGGTCCCAAGGTGCCTAGTTTGAAGAGGACTGAGGCGTCATTGTCCTCTGTACAATGTTTCTTGTATCTTGTATCTCCTTCCATAAATGTCTCTATTTTTCATGTTGCATGGCTGGATACCTTCTAAACAGACCTTATATATCTAATGAACAAGAATGTTTTAGCAACTTTATTTGCCATAGACAAAAACTAAGAAAGCCTACTGTCTCATCAGCAAATGACTAAATATGCAAACTGCATGTCACACAGCTGCATATTATTCAACGTTACATAGGAATGAACTGTTGATTTGCTGTAACATGCCTGAATATAAGAACAATTGTTCTAAGTCAAAGAAGCCAGACAGCAGAGCACATACTATATTATTTTAGTTATATAAAGTTCTGTAATATGGAAATTAATGGGAATGCAACTTAAAGGAAATAAAAAACAGTAGCTATTTAGTAATGGAGTCAAGAGATAATGAAGAAAGCACGGAAAAATGGATTACAAATATACAATATGGATTCCCCAGGGGTGGGCGTGGTAGACATTTTAATTATCTTGACTGTAGTTATGTTTTCAAGAGTATACCAATGTATCAAAACTTAGTATTTTAGTGGCTTATCATATGTCAATTGTACCTCAATAAATTTTTAAAATGATTTTTAAAAAACACCACAGACAATGAATCAACTCAGGTCCAGGATTATCTGGCCAGAAGTAAGTAGAGAATATCAACTCTGTTGTATGATCCCATCACCAGAAACTCCCTAAACACAGCCCAAACTCTGAGATGTCTGAAGAGCAATTATAATGTCTGATTAAGTCAGGGATTAAGTGGCAAAGATGTATAGGCTTCAATTGAAATAAGAAATAAATATCACGCAGAGGCAATTCTCAAAGAAAAGTTCCTAGTGGTTCTATTGGATTTAAACTTGGGGTAGGAAATAATGTTAAGGTATTTAAAGTATAGACACCAGTAGCTATCATGATCATTGCAAGCACATAATTAGTACTGAACAAGTATTGCCAACTACTTAACTACTGGAAGTAAGTTGAGAAAATGTCTGCTCTTTTTCTAGGAAAATAAAGAACCTGCCATTGGTGCCATTCCACTCTCAATAACAAAGCCATGGTCTCTGAGTTTGTGGAAATGATCTTGAATTTCTTGTTGGCTATAATTCAGTTCTACTATGACCCTAGGACATGTGTTTAATTCCTCACACCTACAGCAACAGTTCTCTGATAGGTTTTACCCCGCTTACCCTGCTGTGCCTGTTGAAGGCAATGATTTTATGCCAGAGTGCTCAGTTCTCAAAACTGTCTCCATCTGTTGCTTCATCCCAGAGTACCATCCCTGTATGAGTAGAGCATCAGAGTCTGATCCCTCTTCAGGCTTCGTGCTTTCTGTAGCCCAACAGGGTTTCTGCTTCATTAGAAATTAGTTTCATGATACTCAGAATTCTATTCATTTCAGTCAATAATACAAATAGCTTATGAACCTGAATGAACTACCTAGTCTCCTTAAGCTTGAGTTCACTTACTTGTAAAATTAAAACATGATGCATACTGTAGTGGATGTTGGAAAATTGAGCCTACCACCTACCACAGTATCAGTCACGTAGTAGATGCTCAACAAGCATTGGTCTTAGTCTGATTGCTCATATTCCTCCACAGGAACAGCCTTTTTCATGTTATTCTCTTGTCTGATCTTCCCAATAGTTTCCTCACTAAGTGCAAGTTTGATAAGGGCAGGGATTCTGGCTGTTCAATTTGTTGATGGCTTCCTGGGGCTTAGAACTATACCATAGTAAATGCTCAATAAGCACTTGTTGGATGAAGGAATAAATGAATGGCTTACCTCATCTCCCACCTTGAATAGTCCATTCACTGAGGAGAGGATCCCTGTTCAATTCATTTTTATAATACCTCACAGTCCTAGTTTAGGGCCTACAGTAAATAAATATTTGTTGAATGAATGGAAACCTAAACAATTGCCTCAGCGATTCTGTTTTCACTTCCCAAACACTAACTGCAATCTTAATCACCATTCCTAGCAATTTAAGTTCCATATTCAGAGGGAAGAATGTTTAAAATAATTTGCCTTCATGTTCAACCAAACACACATACAAATTAAAGTTAAAAGCATACGGAGTGGCATTTATGTTTAATGGCATTCAAAATTTAAAGATTGCTCAATGATTTGGAGTACTTTTTTTCCTTAAACTTGTCTGCTTTTCAGTCCCATACAATGAATAGTAAATAGCATATATTTAATAAAACATTTCTGAAGTCAGAGCATATTATTGAATGATCAATAAAATGTGCCTTTCAACTTATATGGAGGGCTGATATAATCAGCTTTTTAATGAATCCCTAGGCTATAGCAGAAAGTTTTATAAATCTCAAATAGTGAGATTTTTATGAAAGTTATTAGCATACTTGTTCACCAAAGAACTTTACACCATTTCCTGAGATTGTTTAACCATTTTAATGAGGCAAAAATTACCCAAAAACAGCTTATGCTTAAACTTTATTGGCAATATAGAGAACAAAGATCCATGTGGCTGTCACTCACAGACTGGATGAGCAGGATAAAATCAGGGAGAGATGACTGTGTACTTGCACGTGATTTGAACTTATATTAGTTGATTTCTTAATGGAAAAATATGACCTCCTACCTTTAAAATTTAAATGACCTTTTGGAGACTTACTAAAAAGAAATCTTGCCCAACTTTGCTAACATTATATGACCCACATGAAATAACATCTTGATGTATTAGTATACGAATCAAAAACATCTGTATCATGTTTGACTTAAAATATACATTGATTTGAAAATAAAGTGGAAAGTTGTAAAAATGTATGCTTTATTTCAAAGAATGTAAACCATTAAACACATTTTTGATACTGTTCTAAAATTTAATTCATTTGTCTGAAATAAAGCTCAGAGAAGTCTATCTTTTGTCCTGATGTGGAGCAACAATTGATCCTTGAACAGCGTGGAGGTTGGAGGTTTCAACTCCTGTGCAATCAAAAACTCATATATAACCTTTGACTCCACAAAAACTAGTTAAGTTTACTCATAACACAAACAGTCAATTAACACATATTTTTGCATGCTCTATGTATTATATACTGTGTTCTTACAATCAACTAAGCCAGAGAAAACATAATTTAAAAATCATAAGAAAGAAAAATACATTTGTCGTACTGTACATATTTATTGAACAAATCTGCATGTAAGTGAAGTGGTGCAGTTCAAACCCCTGATCCTCAGGGGTCAAATGTACAGAGAACCTTCCAGCAGAGAGTTTTGTCCTGAGTGAATTGACTCAGAGTAGGTTTATTCATAGGCTTCAGGAAGTCCCTGAAGCTGCTGGAACTGTGCTCAAAGTTTTATGTGTATGTGCAGACATGTCTTTATCCAGAGCACAGTTTTTCATTCTTGGTCATATTGACATTTGGGGCCATATCATTCTTTGTTGTGGGAGCTGCCCTATGTATTGTAGGATGTCTGGCATTGTCTCGGGCCTCTATCCAGGAGATACCAGTACCACAGTCCCAATCATGACTATGAATAAATTGCTCTATTTTTATATTAGAAAAAAAATGTCTCCAAATATTACAAATATCCCTGGAAACCACTGATATAGAGAGAGGGCCCACTGGTTTTCCATATCCCTAAACAGTCAGCAGCCACTGCTTTAGTGTGCAGAACAAGAGTCCTACTCACCTCCCCACTGGGCCTCAGAGATAAACCCACTGGTCTGGCCTTGGGACTTCCCCCCAGAATGAAACCCGTTGCTGTTACTCTTATCTCAGGCAGAGCCATGGGGCTCCCGTCACCATCTTCCCCTCTGAGAACTGCAATCACTTAAAGATCTGGGGTTTTTTTCAAAAATATTTGACTAAAATCTCCCCATTGTTTATGGCTTCAGAAAGCCTAAGGATTGTGTTTAAAGATGGGGAGTTAAAAACCTCCCAGGTCCGTTAAGTTTTGTCGCTCATCTTGTTTTGGTTCCCCACCATACAACCAGTGCCTGACTTGTGTGATCAATACATATTTGGTTAATGACTGGATAGCTGCGCTGTGAAACCCACAGCATCTCTGAGAG